>VDFB02040557.1:79682-108514 GCA_007258455.2 Sequoia sempervirens | reverse complement strand
TTATCCGATTTGTAGAACTAAAATCATACCATTGGAGAACATTGTAAATTTTTAAAATGAATCGGATATCAGATTATAATGGATATCGGATTTGTGGGCCATTGAAAAGCCCCATGTGGGTCGTTTTGTGCATTCCAATGGACCCTACATTCTGTTTGCAGGTGACAGACATGCGGTTTCAGACAGAAAGGGACAAAGATCAACTTTTTGAAGCATATTCTATTGAAATTTTTCATAAGCAATGATTTTTTAGCATCTTTTATGAGGTATAATGGGGAGCAACAGTCGTTGGAAGAAAAAACGTAAGAGAAAGCTTACAAAAGAAGAAATTGAAGAATATAGACAAAAAGATAGAGAAAGTCATAGGAAGAGAAGACAAGGTATGTTAAATATTGGTGAACCTAACCCCTATGGTCTTTCAAGTGAAGAGGAAATTGAAGATGTTCAAGGTGAAATACCTCAAGAAAAATGTTGGAATTGGAACATGTTGAACATGATATTGAAATTGGGAATGAAATATTGAAATTGATAATGAAAATGTTCAAGGTGAAAAATGTTGGATTTGAAGATGTTGAACATGATATTGAAATTGGGAATGAAAATATTGAAATTGATAATGAAAATGTTCAAGGTGAAAATGTTGGATTTGAAGATGTTGAACATGATATTGAAATTGGGAATGGAATTATTCAAATTGATATTGAAAATGTTCAAGGTGAAAATGTTGGAAATGGAGATTTTGAACATACTATTGAAGCAAGTGTAAATTATGTTTCACCAAATTACATGAGAAATGAAGAACCTTATATGGAAGAAAGACATATTCCAATTTCAAGACCCTCAAGAACCCCTAAATGGTTACTTGAATTTGATGAGAACATTATAAACAATTTTGAAGGCAAGAGGTCAACACGAACTGTTCGGTTGTGGGCTAGAAGACTTTTCAACCAATATTTTAGTGATAAGACATTGACCGAGCAATGCCAACTTTTTGTACAATTGCTAAAGATGCAAAAGATGAGACCTTTGCTAGCCAAATTGAAGATTCGTGTGAATAAGAAGACCGAAAAATTTCTATTATTGTCAAAAATCTTTTTAATGCTCTCAAGTCTATTGGAAAAATTAACAAGGAAATGGATAAGAGAGTTGTTCAGAGAGTCATTACAACCACCCTAGTAATCCATCAATTGAAAAAGGCTCACTTTATGAGACAAACTTGTATTGATTTTGATATAAATCATAAAACTTTGGATAGAGAACTTGCAAGAAGAGAAAGAATAGATGATCCTCTTCAAAATGATACATGGGATTTTGTTGGGAGGCTTCCACATGTTGATAAGAAGCTAACCGATAATGTAAAGCAGGTAATTCAACAATTTTGGCATGATAACTCTAGAGTATCACCCAATGCAAAGGATGTTTTAAAGTTAAGAATTGGAAATCGAGACCATACACCACATCCTAAACATTTCTTGGAATCAAGCCAAACAATGTTCAAAATTTTTATTGAAAGATATAAAAATATGGAAATCTCACAAAGGACTTTTGAGGGTTTGAAGCCATTTTATTGTGTGCCTCTTAAGATTCATAATACTTTTTGTTGCAAATACCATGTGGAGTTTTCAATGTACCATGAGCTATTATGCTATATCCGTTCTACTTTTGCATACTAATGAAATGTTGCAGGAGAGTGGTCAATGCATATTCTGAAATCATCAAGGGACTTGCTAGATCTATTTTTATGTTCTAGAGATGATGGTTGCTTTTTCTATAGAAATGATTGTTTAAATACAAAGTGCTCACAATGTGGTGGCTTGTCAAAGTTTGTTCAATGTTTTCATGAGAGTTCCGAACATGAATTTGGAAAGAAGCTTGTTGAGAAAAAGAGATATGAGATAGTTAAATATACTTTGCAAAGTGGAGGTGAAGGTTCTAGATGTGAGTTGGTTACAAAAGAATGTAGTGTTGCTGATTTTATTTTAGATTTTAAGGACAATATTTTCTACCAGTATGCAAGGCATAGTCATAGGTCTTAGTGGTTGGATCAACAATTTAGGATGTGTAAGGAATCTTTTCCAATTGGCACTATTATATCAGTGGTTGACTTTGCAGAAAACTACACATTGCAAGCACAAAACGAGGTACAATCTCAGTACTACAATTCCATTCAGATTGCTATTTTTGTCCACATAACATTTAGACATGCACCTGATAGTACAGAGGAGGATCGAAAGATAATCAGAGAGTATCCTTTTTATATGAGTGATGATATATCCCACTCGTCTGAGTATGTCCAACATTGTTTCGAGAATTTTTTTGAGTTCTTGCAGGAGCATGATATAGCATTGGGCCGACATCTAATTTGGTCAGATAATTGCACAGGTCAATTCTAGAATGCATGTAGAGAGGGGTCTACCTCATATTTGGAGTTTTTTTGAAGCTGGACATGGGAAAGGGGAGCATGATGGAGCAGGTGCATGCGTAAAGAGAGCTCTAGTTAAGGAGGAATTGAAGATTTCAGGAGAAAAATTCAGCGATGCACGTTCTATAGTTGATTGGTGTAGTTCAGCATTGTCACAGGGAGGGACACTTGATTCAACAGTGTGCAGATTCTTTTGGTTCATTGAGGAGGGTACAGTGGGAGGAAAATTGGATTGTCATACAATCAAAGATTCTTCAAAGATGCATTCATTTTGAAGCTCAAATATAGGCACATGGACCATTTGGACATAAGAGTTGGCTTGTTTTTGTCAGAGTTGTATTCAGTGTGAGTGGGATCAATGCAAGTCAAGTGAGTGGGTGGATACATGGGTACCACAGTATCTAACTCCTTTATCTCAAACAATATCCATAAAAAATTACACAATGGAAAGTTTAGTTGATTACGACCTGCTTTCATATCTACTATAGCTAGGACATATTTTTGTAGTTGTTGCACCGCAAGGGAATGAAGAGAGATTAGACTATTGGTTGGCTCGATGTGTGTGGGTAAAGCATAAGCTAACACAACCGATGTAAGATGATGATGGTTTCATGTATCCTACAGGTTTAGTTGTGGTTGCAGGAACTTGGTTGTGAACATACATGATTAGAAAGAATGGCATACCTGCATTTGAAGACTACGAGAAACACAAAACCATTCTCATGTATTTGCACCTTGTTATAGCAACAAATGTTAAGTTGTTGAAGTATCATGCCAGACCAAAGACAAAAAACCTATGGACACTTAGGAATGTTGATCATGAAGCAATATTGGATACTCTTAAGCAAAGAGATGACCCTTCAGGCACACTTGAATAGCATTTTCAAGAATGGAAGGTAGAATGCTTATGTTCATTATGATTTAGTTCATTAGTGTTCTTTATTTAATACTAATATTTTATATACTATTGCAATGCAGGTGTCTTTAATAGTGATATTTTGTATGCACTTTTGCGATATTTTTGGCAAGATTGATCATGGACCTATTGCAACAATAGCCAGCTATGATCCTTTCGAAGAGGTATGCATCTTTTATAGTTTGCATCACTATCTCATCATCATTCAGGTTGTTTATATTAATATAGATATGTTAATCTAAGCATCTTTTCTATTGTGACAATATAGATTTCTCATTTTTCCACTTTTGTGATATTCTTGGCACGATTGATCATGGACTTGCTGCAACAATAGCCAACTCTGATCCTTTCGAAGAGGTATGTGTCTTTTATAGTTTGCATCACCAGGTCATCATCATTCAGGTTGTTTAGATTAATATAGATATGTTAGTCTAAGCATCTTTTCTATTGTGACAATATAGATTTCTCATTTTCCCACTTTTGCGATATTCTAGCATGATTGATCATGGACCTGCTGCAACAATAGCCAGCTTGATCCTTTCAAGAGGTATGTGTCTTTTATAGTTTGCATCACCAACTCATCATCATTCAGTTGTTTATAGATTAATATAGATATGTTAGTCTAAGCATCTTTCTATTGTGGCAATATAGATTTCTCATTTTCCCACTTTTGCAATATTCTTGGCATGATTGATCATGGACCTACTGCAACAATAGCCAACTTTGATCCTTTTGGAGAGGTATGCAATAGATTACAACAATATAGATTGGTTATTCTAAGCGTCTTTTATAGATTGCATTACCATCTCATCATATTTTGTGTCATTTAGAATAATATAGATTGGTTATTCTAAGCTACCTTGATGGTTTGTATAGGTGCTTGTTAGTCCAAAATGTGAACATACTACTATTGTTGAAGACTGTGCCCTGAATGCCTCTAATAGGAAAATTTTGTAAAATTTGAATTCTCAAATTGGAAACAATGTAAAATGGTCATAATTGTGTATAGGCATAATCTATACCTAGTGATGTTTTTTGAAATATGGGTCAAATGTATGGCATTGTATAAAGGGTATGTTTAAAATGTAAAGGGGTCTATATTTTGGAAACTCATAGGTTTTGTAAAGGCGTCTATTTTTGTACTTAATCGAGCTACAACTGAAGGTTTTCTTCTTGGTTCTTTCCTATCGGTATGCTCGTTTGAACCAGGTTTTGTAATATTTCCCATTTATATATAATAAATTATAGTGGCTTGCAACTTTTTCTCCTCAAATCCAACTTGGGTGCAACTTCATTTTTAGCAACTTTCATGAGGATTTTAAGGAAATCAACGTTTCCACAGGGCTTTCCTGTTGAATGCACTCGCCAGTCATCCAACTGAGTTCAAAGGATAACATACACCGAGTTTCACCCAATTCTTTAATTCGCAAGGGTGACCTCATGGTCACAAACCTATTCCCATTCATTTTAAAATTCAAAATTCAAACTTTTGGCTAAGTGGCATCATTCACCCACTTTGAGTTGACTAAACACATGTTTGGCATAATTTGATGATATAGGCTAGCATTGATAACATACAATATATTCATTATAATCATGAAAACATTCATTTATCTTATAGCATTGGAGCAATTAATAGTGATACATTTTGATTCATTACAATAAAAATGAGTAACAAATTTGAACATCTAGAGTGCTTGCCAACTATTTTTAATCTTGTTTCACTTTTTGGGGATTGATCTAGGAGAACTTTCCTCCCCATGAGAAATCAACAACCCTTATGATATTTCTAAATACCACCAAGTCCCTAGATATTCAAGAGTAGATCAAAGATAAACATTCATACCCTTATCAACCCTTAATTATCCAATACCCCTATCAACCCTTAATTATGTTAGGTTGATTGTGTTTTTACCCTAGGGTTTGCAAAAATCTCTGAGATACTAGAAGTTTCTTTGCTTTCTAAGAATATTGGGGCCTAAATAAAGGTTTCTAAGGTGGTGGCAGAGTCTGAAAGGTTGTGGAAGTGCTACATCCAATAAACCCTCAAGAATTACACTAAAAACAAGGGTTTTTTTATTTGACGGTTACAGGTCTATACAAATGGAATCCAATTACATAATCTTTGTTTTCTTGGAAATTTATTTGTTGCCCCAAGGTTTTAGGGGTTTGTGTGGTGTTTGAAGGTATGTTGCTTTGCATTTTTGGGCTAATTGAGTAGCCTGTTCAAGGGTGAATGTATAGGAAGTCAACACTGGTCCAAAGGAGTCTATGTTGTTTGTCATATATGTTGTGTAACTTGGATATGGGTGTTTGAATCAGCCATGTGTTCATCTAGTGTTTTGGAAAATTGTGGAGTAATTGGACAAAAACTAGTTTATCACTATTACAAGGGTTTAAGGGGGTTAAAGAGGGAAATATGTATTTAGTTGCTTGTCAAGTTTTAAGGGAGTTTTAGACTATCCAAAGAGGTTAGAATAATCTTGTTAGATGTCTCAAATAGGCAGATTGCAAAGATTTTATGATTGTGCCCTTGTGTCTGCATCAAATTTTCACCTAATTTGACTCAGTCTAATGTAGCTCGGAGTGATTCAGTGTATTTTGTTGCAAAAGAGGACCATCCCTAGCATAAACGTACCCATCCAGATGTGTTGAAACAGTCCATTTGGTCGTACGAGTTGTGGAATGAAAGTTGCTACCACTTTGCAACTTTACATTGCTTGCATCTAGCAACTTTTCCCTCCACTGAAAAGTCATCACCACAAGAAAATTCCTTCAAGATAGAAAAAAATAAGAGAGGTTTTTTTAGATGGTCCCAACAAAATCCCATAGCCTCAGATGAAGAGTCTATAAGCATCAAGGTATCCGAGAAATAGACCTTCAAAGATTGCTGCCTTTTAGCACTTTGGACTCTTAAGGGAAATCGTCGGTCCAGTGTAACTCGAAGTGATTCAGCGTATTTGGGTGCAAGAGAGGACCATCCCTAGCGTAAACATACCCATCTGGACATGTTGGAACAATCTGTTTGGTCGTACGAGTTGCAAAATGAAAGTTGCACCACTTTGCAACTTTACACTACTTGCATCTGACAACTTTTCCCTCCACTGAAAAGTCATCACCACAGGAAAATGCCTTTGAGATAGAAAAAACCGAGAGAGGTTTTTGTAGATGGTCCCAACACGATCCCATAGCATCATATGAAGATTTTGTAAGCATCACGGTCTCTGAGAAATAGACCTTCAAATATTGTTACCTTTTAGCACTTTGGACTCTTAAGGGAAATCGTCGGTCCAATGTAGCTCAGAGTGACTCGGCGTATTTGGGTGCAAGAGAGGACCATCCCTAGCATAAATGTACCCATCTGAACGTGTTGGAACAGTTTGTTTGGTCGTACAAGTTGTAGAATGAAAGTTGCACCACTTTGCAACCTTACACTGCTTGTATCTGGCAACTTTTCCCTCCATTGAAAAATCATCACCATAGGAAAATGCCTCCGAGATAGCAAAAAATGAGAGAGGTTTTTGTAGATGGTCCCAACACGATCCCATAGCCTTGGACGGAGAGTCTGTAAGCATCACGGTCTCTGAGAAATATCCCTTCAAAGATTGTTGTCTTTTAGCACTTTGGACTCTTAAGGAAAATCACCAGTCCAATGTAGCTCAGAGTGATTCGGTGTATTTGGGTGCAAGAGAGGACCATCCCTAGCGTAAACTTACCCATCTGGACGTGTTGGAACAGTCTGTTTGGTCGTACGAGTTGCAGAATGAAAGTTGCACCACTTTGCAACCTTACACTACTTGCATCTGGCAACTTTTCCCTCCATTGAAAAGTCATCACCATAGGAAAATGCCTCCGAGATAGAAAAAACTGAAAGAGGTTTTTGTAGATGGTCGTAACACAATCCCATTGCCTTGGATGGAGAGTCCGTAAGCATCACGGTCTCCGAGAAATAGCCCTTCAAAGATTGTTGCCTTTTAGTACTTTGGACTCTTAAGGGAAACTAGTGGGCAACATAGTTAACTTCTTCACAAACTTGGTTTGAAGTAATTTCATTCTTTTTTGTGCATTTAAAATGGATTTTTAAGCCTTCCACCCTAAAAGTGACCTCTAAATAACTTCAAACACCTTAACTACCTCATTCTTATTCATTTGTTTTGCAAACAAGCATTTTCATTCCAAGAGGCTGAGCTTTGATTTTTGCTTGTTGGATTGAATGCAGACTGTGACACAACTTTCTTTTTTCAAAAATTGTTCAACATCATTGAACTAAGAATTTATCACACATCTATAGAGAAAAAAGGGAGTACCACAAACTAAAACACATTACACTTCGGTTCTCACTGACTTGATGTACTCTTCAACATCTCTCTTCTCTAAAAGAAACCTCTAAATCATTTCAAACACCTTAACTACCCTAAAACTGACCCTAAAAGCGACCTCTAAATCACTTCAAATACCTTAACTACCTCATTCTTATTCATTTGTTTTGCAAACAAGAATTTTCATTCCAAGAGGCTGAGCTTTCATTTTTGCTTTCAAAGAAAAATCTTCCTATGCCACTATTACACTGCACAGGTAAACCGGACTTTGTATTGTGGACCTATACTAAGCTACCACTCTCAAGACCAATGTAACAATGATACAAAATAACTTTTGAGACTGTAAGAAGACATTTGATAACTCTCGAGTGTACTAAAAGAATTCTTATGATTTTTGAAGAATGTTGATAACTCTACTTAGTTGTCTTATTTTTTCAATATCATACAAATTGAACCCTGACATCAATAGACTTTGTATATCAAGCTACCACAATTCAAGTTTCAATGATGAATATTTATCATGCATGTTTTAAATAACTTCAAACACCTTAACTACCTCATTCTTATTCATTTGTTTTTCAAACAAGAATTTTCATTCCAAGAGGCTGAGCTTTCATTTTTGCTTGTTGGATTGAATGCAGACCATGACACAACTTTCTTTTTTATAAAATTGTTCAACATCATTGAACTAAGACCAATGTAACAATGATACAAAATAACATTTGAGATTGCAAGAAGACATCAAAATGGCTAGTGTACTAAAAGAATTCTTATGATTTTTGAAGAATGTTGATAACTCTACTCAGTTGGCTTATTTTCTCAATATCATACAAATTGAAACCTGGCATCAATCGACTTTGTATATCAAGCTACCACAATTCAAGTTTCAACGATGAATATTTATCATGCATGTTTTAAATGACATTCAAGTTTATAGTGGTTTTTTTGTTTGTATGATGTTATGTGATATTCTAATCGTAACTCATGCTTCAAGGCTGTGTGTATATATATATTATTTTTACATGTTTTCTCCATTGTTCAGCCCCTACACTGCAAGTAAATGGTTGCATAGCATGTGGAATGAGGGGGCAACAGGCTTGAGACCCCTTTAAAGTTTGTGTGAGTGCTTTCTTTTCATTTTTTGTGAGTTTTGTGCCAAGTTTCCTCAAAGAAATGTGCTCTCATAGAATTCCATGACAAGCTAATGCAATTGAGAGCTGCTCCTAGTTATTAGTTATGTAATGTGAAGTAATTGCATAACTGCTTAGGTTGACTTTGTAAAAACTATATTGTTATTGAATTTTTTTCATCTATCAGCATCTAGCTATTACTTATGCAATGTGAAGTAATGCTTTGAGTTTGAAAGATGTGCAATGCAATGTAATCAACAATATGAATATAAACTACATAATATTTAACCATTCTTTTTATGCTATTGTACATTGATATTTAACCATTGCTCACTTGATTAAATTTTCAAAGAGTTTAATCATGCACATGAGGAGGAAATTAAATTTCGATTGTCAACTTCTATATATATCAAATTATCCAACAATCAAGTGTATTTCCATATACAAAAATGGCATCAATGCCAAATCAAACAAAGTTTTACAATATGTGGCATATGCCATCTCGATATCTATTCAAAATTTACATGCCAAAATGTCTATCTCATCCTAAACTACTGGTGGATTGTCAAAATGGAGCCTCTTTGAAGCACTCGTTGGCTCTGAAGGTGGCTGCACAAGAAAAAGTCAAACCACAATTGAGATTAGTTATACTATATAATTTAAAATTGAATAATTAACATAAAAATCAATACACATTGAATTATAATTGAACTCTAAAATTGAAATCTTGATTACCTAAAATATACGTCTCTTTGAAAGGGTCAGGAGTCCTAGAATATACCCCTCTCAAAGAACTAACCAAACCAACTTTTGTAACGTAAATCTATATATGTGAACAAAAACATGAAATTGATCCAAGTTAGCATAGAATTGTCAGTAATAAGAACATATTTATCAAGCACAAAATAAAATAAACACATACCTCTTTAGGTTGATCTTTTTCTGTATCTCCTTTAGGTGTCTCAACACCTCCTCCTTGAGGTGTTTCAACACCTCCTCCTTTAGGTGTTCGAATACCTACTCCTTCGAGTGTTGTGGCACTTATCAACAATGATGTATAGCTCACAACTGCCTGTACATAAAAATGAAAAGTACATATGAAACTACAAATCTATGTCAATGTATGCATAATCAATAAAAGATCTTATAAATTTTAATTCAATCAAATTTGAGTTCAATTACCTTTCCCTTATCTAACACTGTGCCTCCATAGTCTGGAGAGCATCGCACCTCACTCGCACTAGGTGTTTCCTACAAGCAGAGAATAAGAACATATAAGTTAATATATAATTTCATTATTGACAATTCAAATGACAAGCAAGTATATAGTAAAAAAATGTAAATGAGTGAGTGCGAAAATACATACTGTGTGTGTCGAGGCCAAATGAAATTTCCCTAAGGGTGTTATTAGTCACTTGTGTGAGCTCCTCCTTAGACATTAACAGTTAAATAGACCATGTAAATAAATATTAGTACTTGATACTATCTCTTATTAATATTCATTTTTAAAAAAATGCAAGTTATGAATTTACACCTTAAATGTTACCTGTGTAACTACTCCAATGTCCACCTCTCTAGCAGAAGAGGACTCTATAGGGTGTGCTCCACTCCCCTGCGTGTGATCTGCTATAATCTCCACATCCTGGATGTCATAATCAGAAGTGTCTAATGGATGCTCAAGGGGCTGTACAATAAGACCCAAGCATATTTGTTGGCACGTATTACAAATATGTGGCACACAAATATGTGGACCCGAGGAGGATGATGCAGCAGCACTGGATCCATCGCCAAGATCACCAGACTGTGGTTGAGCTACTGAAGAAGCATGGGAAACCAAAATACCACTCAAAGAGTGAATGGCCTGGATAGTTTGTGTGGCTACATCCTCCGTAATATCTGGATGTTGTACTGGAGGTGGCGGAGGAAGGGGAGGATGGGGAACATGTGGGCGCCTAACTACTCTAGTTGCCCCTGGCCTATCCTGGGGCATACCTGTACCAACACCCTGGAAGGGTTTAATGTCAAAGTAATTGACATGATGCCCTAACAAAAACTCAGCATATAATTTTTTAATAAAGTAAAAAGGTACACCAAGATTATTGTTGGGTGGTTTATCAAAAACCATACACCAACGATACCAAAAGTTATCTACTATGCCCCTATGCATGCACCATTTTATAGAAAGTTTTGGTTTGTTAACATTAACTAGCAAACTAGTGATGGGGTTAATAAATAAAGAGGCTATTTGGGATTTTTTTATTTGGAGATCTTTCACATCATCATAAGATAATCCACATGCATAATATTCTCTCATGGTTTCTCGCCACGAATGAAAGGCATTATGTTGGGTGGAGAGGGTTTCTACATTTGTAATTATTTTTGTCAATGTGTTTGACATATGGGATAATCGAGTGATTTTCTTATAAACATCACAAATGCCCCTTAATTGCTCCAATTTCTCATGAATTAAGTCTTCAATTGATGGCTGCGGAGGTGGTGGAGCATTTGGCATTTTTGCATTTTGATTCTCACCTGGTGGAATTTGTGCATTCTCATTCTCAGTAGCCATAATGCCTGATTAAAGTTAAAAAATAATTAATCTAATTAAAATTAGACAATATCAATGAAAATATTATAAAAATACCATAGTTTTTAAAAAAAATCCAAAAAAAACCCTACTTTTTAACAAAAATCTATAAAATTCTCTAATTTTTAATACAAATACATAAGAAACACTATTTTTAAATCAAAATCCATAAAAAACATTCATTTTTTTTTATCAAAATCCATTCTAAACTCAATTGTTTCATAAAAATTCAATCAAAACCCTATTTTGAAAAAAATCCACAAAAAACATTCATTTTTTTATCAAAATCCATTCTAAATTCAAATTTTCATAAAAATTCAATCAAAAACCCTATTTGAAAAAAAATCCACAAAAACATTCATTTTTTTATCAAAATCCATTCTAAACTCAAATTTTTCATAAAAATTCAATCAAAAACCCTATTTTTAAAAAAAAATCCACAAAAAACTATTTGAAATTATTCAAATTTAATTCTAAATTGAATCAAATCAAATTCAAAAATAAAAAATATTACCTTTTCAAATCGGATTCTTGCCAAATCGGATATCCGTTACATGAATAATCAATCCACTATCCGCCCATGGGTTGATAGCTGTGTAATAACTTTAAAACAGTGAAAGACTTTCTATATATATGCCTTTTACAAATCGGATATCCAATTTGTAAAACTAGGTTTGGTCTTTGCTATGGTGGTGTGTACTGATACCCGAGCCTAAAAAAAGTCAACATGATATTTTCGCATTTTTCGGTCGATGAAAGACGTGTTTTTTTCCTCATTGCCACTTTTTGGCCCACCATTATCCTGCACATACCCATATAAGTAGAGGACTCATGTCCCGATGTGATGCAATTTTTTTGTAATTTTTTTCCAATTAATTAATTAATTATGAATTTTTTATTACAACTTTTAAAAAATATAAAAAACTTGTATGTCTGACCACCTTAACTTGGTCACAACTTCATGAAATTCAATTTTTATTTTTTTAATCCTATAGTATGCGAAGCATAGAATGTGACACATGTTTTAGATTCAAAGAATGTGATACCGTTTGAAAGATATAGATGTTTTTTTCAATAGTCTATCAATGGGACTTTAGTCATAATTTGAATAGAAAATCAATAATAATTACTTATTAAATTCAAAGTAAATCATAATTTATATTGGTGGAAAGCTAAGAATCTCCTTTAAAAACCCTTTTCGTTTCATCAATTTTGGGTTAAAAAAAATCCATTAGCCACATACCCATCGTATTGCCACTTTTTGGCCCATCATGATCCTGCACATACCCTCTTATGACTATTTTCTACTTATCATTTTAAGCATTTTCCTTTTTAAAATGTACTAAAAACAAAAGAAGGTATGCCACAAGTATGCATATGTAAATAGACAAAGTCTGTGTGCATACACATATATGTGCCTACTTATATTTATAATTTGTGCATACATTCTAAAATAATTATAAAATTTAGATTTGCAATCTTAAAATAGTATTCAGTTGGCATTTCTTATCAAAAATAAATAATCCAAACGATTCTATGCTAACAGTTTCACACATACTATTATTGCATTCTCACAATTGTGATACTCTAACATTGTTGTTTACATAAAAACATTCATTGTTTAAACAAAATGAATATTGTTTCCTTCTAAACAGTCCTAAAAAAGTTGTTTTCATACGAACATTCATTGTTTAGCAGAACAAGTATTGTTTCCTACTAAACAGTTATAAATCAAGTTGTTTACACATGTGAACATTCACTGTTTACAACTATTCAAAATCATTCCAACTAAACAGTTTAACGTGCAAGGATGTGTGCATACGCATATATGTGCCTATTTATGTTTAAAATTTGTTCATACATTCTGAAATAATTATAAAATTCAAATTTGCAATCTTAAAATAATATTCCCTTGACATTTCTTGTCAAAAATAAATAATTCGAACGAGTCTACGCTAACAGTTTCACACATACTATTATTGCATTATCATAATTGTGATACTCTAACATTGTTGTTTACACAAGATCATTCATTGTTTAAACAAAATGAGTATTGTTTCCTTCTAAACAGTCATAAAAAAAATTATTTTCATATGAGCATTCATTATTTATCATAACAAGTATTGTTTTCTACTAAATGTAGTTATAAGTCAAGTTGTTTACATATGAACATTCACTGTTTACAACTATTTAAAGTTGTTCCAACTAAACAATTTAATGTGCAAGGCTATTTTAGCTATAAAGATAACTTTATTCAAACAAACAGTGTCGTTTATACAAGATTATTCACTATTTACATCATTTCAATATTGTTTTAGACTAAATAGTTATGTTTAATGACATAAAATATTATATTTCCAATAGAACATACACTATTTGTAATCTGTTTAGATGCTAAATGACAATATTACATTTAATTGTTCACTATTTTAAAAAAAGAATGGGTTGTTCCCCTATGAATTGAAAAAATAACAATGTTGTTTTTCCAGTAACAATATTATCTACAACTTCCCTTTGCCAATTTTTCAAGCAAGCCAAGAGATTTCTCTAACAATCATATAGCCCTATTTATACAAAAAACAAAATGTCTACTATTTAAATTTTGAACAGCTTTCATCTCTAAAAATCATTGTGTAGCTTAATAATGTAAAGAATCTAAGTTGGTCATGCTTGTCGAGGTAAAACTTAGACAAGTATTTAGTCATTAACAAGTCATGGAAGTTTCAAGTTCTAGAAAAAATCATGCCTTCCAAGTTTATAGTTATATTCACAGATCACTCTAATCGACCATTTATATTGGTCTAGTGCATTCTTCTAGTAACAATAACATGCACAAATTCAAGCATAAAGACATGTTGGTTTCACCATAAAAAATTGACATGCAAGAATCTTAGTTGTAAGAAAATATGTCCATCGATCTTAAAAATCAAACCCTACTTGGGTTAATTGGATTAAAGAAAATATTTCACCACCTTTCCTCTTGGAAGAGGCAACATTATATTACAAATATTGTAATTTAAGCCTTTTTTCAACCGACCATATATTGGCCCAACCAATATGATGAAAGAAATACATATAAACAAACAAAACATAGGGTGATTACCCCTATTCAAGGGATCAATGGTCGATCCTCCATGTTTTAAAAACATCATAAAAATGTGGAGATTTGGACTTAGAAATTTCAAATAGCCATCACATGGCTAGCACGAAGGTGTGAACTAAAGAACATACATACTTAAAAGATTCTAAGGCTAGTCCTAGCTATGGAAGCTAGCTACAAGGCTTCAAAATAAAACTCATATAAAACTGGCCATAGGTTGGGAGACCCAAGACTATGGTCGATACCACACAACTTGGCTCAAAGCCATGATTTTCAACTGTAATTCACATTATAGTAAATAATGGATAAATAGAATGGAAAGCTATCATTCATACAATAATATAAATGATAAAAGAAATTCAAGTTTTCTTTCTATGAAATCAATTTACCTCATAAATCGATGCTTTGTGAGAGTTTTCCTTTTGATTTTTCCCTCTCCCACGAGCTTTTTCTCTACTTTTTCCTTCCCCAAACAAACTTCTTCGTTGTGCTTTTTTTTTTGCTCACTACATGTGTATTCAAAATGGAAACAACATAGTATTTTGCATGTCTCTGGTGTAGGCATTATTTCCTTACCGTCAGCCACTACTTGTTTGGATATTACTATTAATTTCATGGCATACCACGTCCTCCATAATCTTATTTGATTTTCAATAGTCTGATATTAGAACATGTAGACATGGAAAATGTACAGGCATAATTGATCCTGAATTAACTAACACTGTTTCATCCCGAATCACCTTCTCATCTTGTCAGCACTCTTCATCCCTTAATTAAATAAATAATCATTTATCTGATTAGGTCATTCTCTCTTGTTAATTGAATCAATCAATCTGATCTAATTATCTCTATATAATTAAATAATTCATTTTATTTTATTAAATATCTAAAATCATCTTATTAAATTAAATAAATTAAAACCTTATTTGATTTAATTTAACATCATCCCCTTTAATTAAATAAATCAAAAATCTTTATTTAATTAATCTCTATATCATATTCTTCTCATCTTTTGATTTAAATCAACCCACAAATCTAAATCAATTAGTCACATCATCTAATCCTTCATTAAATTAATTAACCCTTGATTAATTTAATTCTAATCCATGTACAATCCTCTAGCTTTTGCCACTTGCACATGAAAATAGATTTAATTCATTTATTAAATCTCTATTTTCTCTCAACTTGGCATCTTTAGAGAATATTCCTTCAAATTTGAAATCCCTCCAAGTGGACTTTGTCCTTCCAACAAGGCATTTATTTTATCTTGCAAAGTCCTTTTTCCTTGAGCCAAGTGGCCATAACTCCATTTGACTCTCCCTCCACCTTGTCATTTCACTAATTTCAAATTTCAACTAATTGCATTTATGGCCACTTTCATCAAAATGTGCACATCCTTGGCCCATTCGCATCTTGACAAGTGGCACTTAGCCATTGGTTGAAAGTTAGTCTCACATTGCTTCATTGTGGGCATTTCTCCACCTTGTCTTTCTATAAATAAGAGGTTTCTCTCCTCATTTGATCATCCACAATTTGAGAAAACTTACTATACTCATTTTCATCTTCAAGCATTAGAATTTTCATCAATTTCATCAAGGCATAGCTAGGTTATTCCAAGTTTTCTCCATGGAGTTCATTTTTTCAGCAATCACCAAGTGGATCAATCATCACCAAATCATCAAAATCTTGCATAGGGGTTGGCAAAGGGCCAATTTCCACATCAAATTGGAAACAACTCCCCCATAAGATCAAGAGTTTGCATGTTTTAAATAGGATTTGATCTATCTCCTTGCTTTTTCATTGTGTTCTTGTTTTTCTTCCTATTTTGAGCATTGCTAATGGATTTTGTGGGGAAATTTGATCTTGGCTTGCATTTGGATCTTCTAATGTGTTTGTTTGTTGTGTTTTGTAGGTGCTAGGATCTTGGTTCTACATTTTGGCACTAGGAGGGCTAATCTCGCATTTTTAACAAAAAATATGAGCTTTTTTTTCTTCTATTTTTGTGTGTCTACAAAGAAATGCACTGCTAGCAGACCAGTGTCACAGTACAAAACCACTAGCATTCTAGTGTCACCATATAGCACCACTTCAAACTTCAAATGGTGATGCTCTGTCTTTCACACCTAGGATTCAAAAATTTAAACTCCACCGTTGGGTCAATTCGGGGTCGCCGAAATTTTTAAATTCCAAACGACACCACTAGTGAAAAGAGCAACACAATCACACCTCTTTCTTGCTGCAAAGTGATGCTTGCAGAATTAGCATCACCATATAACACCGTTGGATTCCTTAAACTACACCGCCTATGTAGACTCCACCACTGAAAGGAAGTAAAAAGTGAAATATCAATTTTTTATGACATGTGCTTTTTTAATTCTGATCATTCGGGTTATTACTTGCTTTCTTGACCTCTGTTTTGCAGTTCTAACTGGTTTTTTGTAGGTTGGTCTAATTAAAGTGAAGGAGAAAGACAAGATTGAAAGAGGCATAATGATATCACTCTCTCATGATACCAAGTTTTTTTTAAAACTTTAGTGTTTGTTTAACACTCTTAGAGAATTCACAATTTCTCTTAAAAATTTGTTGTCTTTCATATGCTTAGGACCTACTAAATTTCTTTTGGGATCTAAAAAGAACATTTCAATTTTTTGCTACAAAGGGCTTAACAAGAACTTTAGGACACTCTCACTAGATTTGGTTCGAGGATTAACAATTGAACAAGGCAATCTCCATATTTCATTTTGGTGTTCTAAAAAGAATCAAATCATTACTTTGTGGGTTTAAAATGAACAAGTGCTTCTTTGTTTTGTAATTACCTACTCAAAGTAATACCATCGAAAGGACATATGCACTTCTCTCATGCCTCACGATGATCTTGAGAATCAAAAGGCCTTTTGGTGATCTTAAGTTGGGTAAAGTAATTTCCTCCACATTTCATTTTGGGATTAAAATTGAACAAAACATGCGAGTGTGAGTGGAGCGTATTGCATACATTCTCTCTCTTTGTGTTGCAACAAAGATTGATCGAGTTATGGGTATTGCCTACTTGATTTTGTTTATTTTAGAGGGTCTGCCTTGTGGGAAAAAGTAATCTCCCAAGGGAATGACCCAACC
Organism: Sequoia sempervirens; assembly: GCA_007258455.2. Lineage (NCBI taxonomy): Eukaryota > Viridiplantae > Streptophyta > Pinopsida > Cupressales > Cupressaceae > Sequoia > Sequoia sempervirens. The sequence continues at coordinate 90,926 of VDFB02040557.1, read as the reverse complement.
AGCAACACGCTAAAGAAAAGAAACTTCCAACTGGTATATAAGTGTGGATATTGTAACAAAGGCCAATATCACAATGGTCATCTTGACGAGAAGGGCATCAATGGTCTCTTGCTGAATGGGTGATCCCCCACGAATAGAAAATATGAATTAAAAACCTTGTTTAGAAAAGGCCAAAATCCTTGATCTATTTTTTGGTGCAAGAACCGTCATTCTAAAACCGCCCCACACTTTTACGATTTTTAGCAGAAATGGAAAGTATTCCATGGGAGTTTCATGGGTGTTGATGCTTGGCTGCCCCGTATAAGTGAGTGTCATGGAGGGGATCCAGTGGAGTCAAGCATCTAACCATTCACTAAAAATAAGCATAGCTAGACTTGTCCAAGTGGGGATTCAACAAATACAATCTTTCACATCCATAGGATTGTGCATGTTCTTGGAAAGAAAACACTTTGCTTGTTTGTAAACATTTGGAAGCAAACATTCAACATTATGATCAAATTTCAAACCCTTTAGGAAGAAAATACCATTGAAAAAATTCATGTGTTATTGCTTTCCCTTGGGATTCTATCATTAGAGGTTTCTAAACACTTGGATTTATATCTCAATTTGCTTGCTAAAGTCAACAATAGGTAACTTTTGCCTTGATTTCATCAAAGTTCCACATAATATATTTTTTGAGATGAGAAGAAGTTAAGACATTGGACATCTAGTTTCAAAAGCTAATCAAGAGATTGTTTGTGGTAAAAGGAAGTCACTAAGCAAAGCTAAGAATAATTGAACCCCACACATGTGTCTCAAATGATTTCACGCAAGATCAAAATCCATAAACCAAAGTTAAAAGCTCTTAGTCCAAAAGAACATCAAAAGCGTCTCTCAATGCTCTACGAATTTAGACGAAGATTACTTTTCAAGTTTTACAGAAGAGCTTCAAGAAACAATCCCAATTTGTATGAGTTCTTTTGTCAACAAAATCCAAATCTTTTTTCGGGAATTTGAACATCTTGTCTAGAGTAAAGTGTGTTCTTCAAAACCGAGTTCTTGTAAACAAGAGTCTTTTTAGGTACACATAGGATCAAAATCAAAACTTTCATCCATCTTTCAAAAAATCAACCAAAATCATCTCACCAACAACTCTTCAAAATATTGAAATCATCCTTCGTGCTAGACTTTTTGGAAAATCAAAAATCATTGAAACAAATCAAAATCCTTGAATCAAACATCAAATCATTTTGTTTAGCTAGGTATATGTAGATGCATCCTTCTCCATATGCTTAGTTGAATTATCATCTTGTTTGGTTAGGTGTGGGTAGATGCATCCTTCTCCCTACACTTAGTCAAAATATCATCTTGTGAACAAAGTCTATCCCATAGATAAAATCCAACATCTTGGGATCCATTTGTTCATTATCCAAAATAAAAACAATCCAAAACCAAATCAAGGTCAAAGAATCAAAATCCAAAGAATCCAAAGAATCCAAAATCAAAATCCAAAAAGTCCCAAAATTCTAGCATCCCCTCAAGATCTTCTAAGGGTTTAAATCATCCATATCATCCACCTTTCACACATTTCATCATCACACCTTTGATCCTTAAATCATCCTAAATTTTATCTTTTGTACCTAAAATTAGATCAATCCAAAGAATTAGAGATTCATCTCCCACATTCTTGAAAATTGATCCCTATTTTATGGTGCAAACTAGATCTCAACACAAGAGGAACATGGAAGCCAACATAGAAACATCCACTTCAAGTGATCTAAGTCAAACAAATTCTGAAATGAATCTCATTGGATCAAGCAATCCCCTAATTAACTTTTCTTCATCATCACAAAATCCTTAGGAGGAATGTCAAGTAGAGGATATCACCAATAATGCCTTCGAAATGACACAAGATGAGATCACCGAGATGGTCCAAAATCCCAAAATCATAGAATTATCAACATCATGATGAGACTCAATCCCTCACTATACATGCTTGAATTATCAAAACAAGGGGCTAAACTCCCTTCTGATTTCGATGTAAGTACCATTGTGGAACCATATTTTGGGGTCATGCCTCCAATTTAATCCATGCCCCCAATTTCATCTACACCCCCATTCCAAAGCATTACTCAACCCATCCCCCAAATTACATCATCCATTGCTCCAACTCAACCCATTGTTAGCAAGGGAAGCACATTTCTCAATGCACTACAAACACACTCCCTCATAAACAATCAAGATTTGGACGCAAACACCATCTTGGGGAAATCCATACACCAAAATCCATCACATCCATATGTCCCCCTCACCTTTCAATCATTACATTTAGGCATAATTTCATCATACATACATTAGATTAAGTGAACCACCTAGATTTTGGGTGTGGCATCTATCTCTTTTCATTAGATGAAAGACCCTAATTGAGCAAAAGAGAGTCATAGCATTCCACTACCTTAAAATCTATGGTTTAGATAGATATATATTTCTATACTTAAATGTCTATATAAAGAATGTTTTGTATGTATAATATATAATAATATAAGGCATTATAATGATATAAATTTATTTTAATTATTTAAGAGTAATTTAAAGTATATCTTTAAATATATCTCAATTATATTTTAGTTTTTTAATATATATTCTTCTCTTATCTCTATATACATTCTATATGTTGATAAAATTTTCGCAAAAAATGAAAAGAAAACAATTGTAGAAATAAAATATAATATAAAGACAAAAACACAGACAAGAAGACATGTATTTTTATGGTGGTTCACCAACTAGCTACATCCACTTTCAGCAAGGTATTTTCTTATTAATTTGTTAATATATTATTACAACAACTCTTTGCATCACAAATATATTCATCTACACTCAAACTCCAAAGAAAAGAGCATAAGGTAGATCACCCATGAAGGAAGATCAAAGGTCATCAAGAGAAGAAAAAAGGTCAAGAGGCAGCAGTTACATCCAAGTAACGGTTATGTAGATTATTGGTCTTCTGACATACCAACAATTTCCCACTTCAAGCCTATTGTCATAGCTGGACAATGTCGAGAGAAGCTCTACAAAATTCAAACTTCTCCCTAGGTTCTACCTCCGTCAAAGCATCTGTCGAATTGACTTTCATGTCAATTTTCTCCACCTGCAGCTTACCCTCATCAAGAACATGATGAATAAAGTGATATCTCAATTCTATATGCTTGGTCCTATTGTGAAAGGAAAAATTCTTGGTCAAGTGAATAGCACTATTTCTATCACAAAAAAAGGTGAAAACTGATTGTTTACACCATAATTCACCCAACAACCACTATAACCATATCGTTTCTTTTGCTCCTTTGGTGAGAGAAATATATTCTACCTTTGTAGATGAGAGTGCAACCACCTGTTGCAATCATGAAACCCAACTGATCATTGCCCTGGTAAAAGTAAACACATAACTTGCAGTAGACCTCCATTTGTCCAAATCTCTAGCCATATCTGAATCAACATAACCTCGCAGTTAAGTATCATTTTCCTCCAAAGCACAAAACATGATCATAGGTACCTTTCAAGTGTCGTAAAATCCACTGAATTTCCTGGTAATGAGATTTACCTGAATTACTCATAAATCTGCTCACAAGTCCTACTGCATGAGCAATATTCAGATGAGTACAAACCATGGCATACATGAGACTCTCAACTATTGATGAATACGAAACATCCTTCATGTGTTCTTGATCTTCTTTATTTTTAGGACACATAACTGAAGATAACTGAAAATGATTAGCCAATGGAGAACTAACTGATTTGGCATTCATCATATTGAACCTATCCAAGATTTTGGCAACATATTTTTATTGAGATAATTTGATTTCTCTATTATTTCTATCCCTAATTATTGTCATCCCAAGAATCCTCTTCGCTACCCCTAAATTTTTCATGGCAAAGCGTTGAGCTAAATATTGCTTCAATTCATAAACAATCTTCACACTAGTGCTAGCAACCAACATATCATCAACATAAAGAAAACAAATAACAAACTCTACATTAGTAAGCTTCTTATAATAAATACACAAGTCTGTTTCACAACAAGTGAAATGTTGTTGAGTCATGATGCTATCAAATTTGAGATACCACTACCTAGTGGCTTGTTTAAGCCCATACAAACTCTGCTTCAATTTGCAATATAAATGCTCTTGACCCTATTTAGCAAAACCTTCAGGTTGTTCCATATACAACTTTTCCTCAATATCTCTATGAAGAAATGTTGTTTTGACATCAAGTTGCTCAAGCTCAAGGTCCCAAACAGCTACCACGCCCAACACAACAAGAATTATTGTCATTTCAACAACTAGTGATAAAATTTCATTAAAATCAATCCCCTTTTTCTTATCAAATCCCTTCACAACCAATATGTCCCTATATTGTTTATTACCTCCATCTTCTTCTTTTAGTCAATACAACCATTTATTCTTCAAAGGTTTTTTATTTGGTGGAAAAGAAACCATATCCCATGTATCATTAGCCCTTAATGACTCCATTAGTTTGTCTTGCATTGCCTCCATCTATTGGACATAATTTTCATCTTTACAAGCCTATTTAAATGTTGTAGGCTCTAACTTATCGGAAAGCAATATCCCATAGCCATTAAATTTAAATGGACTCCTCTTCTCACAAGTAGACCGTCTTAATTGAGGAGGCTGTTGTTGCTACAAATTTCTCTCCAAATTTAATCTTTGTAATTGATTTTTGAGGTCAGCTATATTAGACTACAAATTGCCCTATTGGACCTACACAAGCTGCCTTTGATTTTTTTTCCCTTGCACTCCAATCACTTGAGGAAACAAATTTCCCTGTGCCAAACTTGGCATACTCCTATTATTCAATAGTGGTGGAAATTCAAGTGAAATTGACAGCGATGAAGACCCTAATGACTGTGTGGAACTTATAGAAGGTTGTGTATGATGTGCAAGAGGTTACATTGTACTTCTTAGAGGCTATGGTGAAGGTATAGGAGATTGAAAATAAGCAAGAGGTGATTGTGTATAATTTGGGCCTTGTGAAGACTACAAACAATCATAGAACGATTTTGTATTACCTTGTGATGGCTGTGAAGAATGTAAAGGAGGTTGCGCTAGGATTGTTGAAGGGTGCACACTAAAATGAGAAGGCTGCGTAGAAAAATTAAAATGTTGCTCAAATAATGTTAAAGGAAGCAATGAAGTAAGAGGAGAGACACTAAAAGGTTATGCACAAATAGTTGGAGGCTGGAAATGAAAACTTGGTACAGTGCACATTAATAGGTGGAGGCTGAAAATTACCAGGAGGAGGAAAAAAACTAACACATGAAGGTTGTATAACATTTCCAAAAGGCTATGAAGAAACATTAGGGGGCTATAAAAATGAAATAGAGGTTTTCCTAGTAGTTCCATTATCAAACAAATTAGCATCTATATTTGCATTTGAAGAGGTACTCTATTTCTGCAAACCTGGGAAACATTTCTCGTTAAATAGGACATCCCGACTACGAATAATCTTTTTGGAAATGGGATCCCAAAGTATGAAACCAAATTGATCCTCACCATAGCTAAGAAAATTACATCTCTTTGATTTGAGATTGAGTTTTGTTCATTGCTCCTTAGGAATGTGCACAAATTCTTCACAACAAAACACATGCAAATGATGATAATAAATTATTTTCTCGAGCCATCTCTCCTCTAAGATATCAAAATCCAATCAAGATGAAGGAGATCGATTGATCAGATACACTGCAGTATTACAAGCCTCTACCCAAAACTCTTTCCCCAATTCGACATTCGAGAGCATACACTGAGCTCTATCAAGAATCGTTAGATTCAACCACTCGACTACATCATTTTCCTAAGGGGTAAAAGGAACTACCTTAATTCTATGAATGCCATTATTTGTATAAAATGTTTCAAACTATGAAGAGAAAAATTCCCCCCCTTTATCTTTAGTAGACATTTAATTTTGTGCCCAATCTGATTTTCAACCATAGCCTTAAAAGTCTTAAATTTTGAAAACACCACTTATTTTCTATTCCACATATAAATCCAAAATTTACGAGTGCAATCATCAAGAAAAGTAACAAAATAATTAGCACCTCCAAAGGAGGCTACCTCAGTTGGACCGAAAACATCAGAGTGCATGAGCTCCAAAGGTGTAGACTTCCTATCATGAACAATCTCCATGAAGTTGGTCTAACTCTGCTTTCCATAAAGGAAATTCTCACATAACTCCAAATCAACTTATTTTAGGTTAGGAAGTATATCCCTTTGAAGCATGAATACAAGTCCCTTTTGCTCATATGTCTGAGCCTCTTATGCCAAAACTCTGGACTACTGTCCACAACTGCCATTGTAGCTCCACTTCACCATTTCACTCTAAAACATAAATATTGCCCAATTTTTTGCATTTTGCAAGCATTGAAACACCCTTGGTTACCTTCCAAGTATCTAAAGAAAATTTCACATCACACCCTTGAACATAAAGCTGACTCACTGATATTAAATTTCATTTCAATGTGGGAACATGTTTTACATCTTTCAAAATCCATTTATTTATATTTTGCAAATGCAACATCACATCACCCTTTCCTATGATTTCACATTCTTTATTATCACCAAGAAAAAATCTACCGAACTTACTTTCTTGGTAATTTGTGAAAGCACCTCGGCATGGAGAAGCATGAAAGGAGGCACTAAAATCAAGCACCCACAAATTTGCAGTTGTGTCACTTGTTGATAAAACCAAAACACCATCATCTACAACATTTACTTCATTCTTGCTTACCTTATCTTGTGTATTTTTGGGTGATCCCATAATAGTGGTTTACAATTTTTGGCCAAACTGGACACTGAAATTATTATTTTTAACTAATTCTTCACATTCGGGCACCTATAGCAGCTAAACTGTGAGGAATTTGAAGATGGTGCAAACTAGAGTCTCATCAAATTTTTTCTGTAGATTCTAAAAATATTTTTTCAAAATTTTTGGAATCAAATTGCACTTCTTTTTCCATCTCCCACGAAAATTTATTTTTTTCAGAAAACAACATTTTTAAAAAGTGACGCACACCGTACAACGCATAACTTTTTTTCCATGAAGGATAAAATTCTAATTCTTTCACATTTAGATTTGTAACTCTAATATCTAGCGCTTCCATTTGGTTTAGATAGTTTTTATTGAATATTTTTTCCTTAATCAAGTTTCAAAGTCAAACAAATTATATTCAGGACACAACACGACCGTATAAGCCGTAATTTTTTTGTATATGTCAAAATTTTATTTTATTTTTTTGTTGGATTAAGGACTTCAATATCTGGTGCACTCATTTTTTCAATTTTTTTTTTTTGTTGATAATCTTCTATTTTTCCACATGTGAAGAAAAAGAAATTCATTTTCGATGAAAAACCTATGTTTAATAAAACTTAAAAACAAATACATAACAAAACCAAAACATATTAAAATTATATTCATTGGATAGCTTGTTCTGAGGAATACCATAATCATTTGAAATAAATTTTAAATGAATTCATTTGATCCCCCAAAAAGCTAAATCAAAAGTGATTTTTATTAGCATTTTGATAGGTGTAAAGGAGGCATTTATAGGTATGGTTTAAAACTAGCGAGGTTCTATCCAAGGGGGTTTGATGTAAGGTGATTTGATCAAACCCTCTTCAATTGGAATCCTTAAAATGGAACTTTTTAAGGCTTAAATCATTATATTTTCTAAAAATTTGTAATTTCAGCTAAAATTTGTTCCTCTCAGGACTTGTAAACCACTATTATGACAGCCCCCTTTTATAATTCCAACAATTTTTCTTTATGTGACCCAATTTTCCACAAAACCAACAAGCACCTTTTTTTCCCCTGGACTTCGATCTTGGAGTAGATTTTGACCTCCTTCTCTTATTATTTCTACCTCTTTCTTGACTCCTTCCCCTAGTGTCAGTGCTTACAACAATTAAGGTGTCACCGGATGAGGGCTCTTGATTCTTTCTCCTGATGTCTTCACTAAGAAGTGTGGCTGCAACATCACCAAAGTTTAATTTGTCTGGCAACCACTAAAGTGCTAACTTCCATCACCACTCCTTCCCAGCTATTCAGTATAATAATAATAATAATAAGTGCTTTAATTTCATCATCTAAATTAATACCCACTGAAATCAATTGGGTGACCAAGGTATTGAAGTCATTGAGGTGATTCGACATGATCCCACCTTCTCTCATTTTCAAATCTTATAAATTTTTCATGATGAATACTTTGTTTGATGTTGATGTTATCTCGTACATGTTGGAGAGTTTATCCCAAAGCTCTTTTGTTGTTTTCTCAGTTGAAGAACTAAATAACACATTGTTGGAAAATGAAGAAAAAATAGTTGCCCTTGCTTTCATATCTATTTTCTTTCAATCTTTGTCCGACATCAAACCTTTTCCCTTGGTTTTTCCAAGCAATGCAAGTGAGAGATCTTGCTTAACTAGTAATGATTCCATCTGAACCTTCCACAATCCGAAGTTATGGCCTACGGACTTCTCAATCTTCCATTTGTCTATGTTGTCCATGCTTCTGGAAATTCTTCACCGATTTCCAAAACACCATTACAACACCGAGCTTCTTCACCAAGCTCTAATACCAATTGTTGATCAAATTTTCATAGAAAATGAAAAGAAACTGATTGCAAAAATTAAATATAATAGAAAGAGAAAAACACAGACAAGAAGACATGGTATTTTTATAGTGGTTCACCAACTAGCTACATCCATTTTCAGTAGGGGATTTCCTTATTAATTTGTTAATATATTATTACAGCAACTCTGTGCTTCACAGATATATTCATCTACACTCAAACTCCAAAGAAACGAGCATAAGGCAGATCACCCACGAAGGAATATCGAAGGTCATTAAGAGAAGAGAAAAGGTCAAGAGGCAGCGGTTACATCTAAGTAACGGTTATGCAGATTATTGGTCTTCACACGTACCAACAATATATATGTTTATTTCATTTGTATTTGAAAATTTTATTTACTTTCATACGAAATTTAACTTTTTAATAAGAAATATATTTATTTTACTATTTCAATTTATTTATTCTATATATTTTTTTTTTAAAATAAAAAATTATACAATCATAACAATACTCTCACGCACACACATTTGTTCACATATATAAAATAATATTACTTAGATAACTATACATTATATAACTAATGTATAACTTAAAGATTTTTTTATTTTATTTATATTATTTTGAAGATACTTTCCAATCTCTATTTATAAATATATATTAATAATAATATCTTATAAATAGCATATATTTAGTAATTTTTTTTTAATCTATATATATCAAATATTTAAAAATAAATAAACAATTATTGTTCATTATATATTTTATATTTAAAAAAAATATATTTTATTAATAATACCTTTATTATAACTCTTCATAAATGATATTACTAATAATATGTTTATTATTAAATATTTATCAAAAATATTTTAATATGTGAACGATTATCAAATTTAAAATAGAAATTATAATTTTATAACATGAAGTAGTTTTAAGTCGCTATATAATACTTCTTTGTGTAATAATAAAAGTTCTAAGCTTCAGAAGGAAAACAAGACCACAAGTGAATTGAGAAAGCTGTACTAAAAAAAAAAAGCCCTGTAAAAAATGCCCGTGAAGGCTTGATTATTCAAAAGATGACATCATTGTGTCACCATTTAGTTTGTCTACAGATATTTGGAAGAATAGAATTTGTGCATTGTCCACTAACACACAAGCGTTACAGGGAAACGCTCTGAAGATAAGGGTTGCCCACATCGCAGAAGTAATTGAAGGGCTGTAATTCTGTTTATGGGGATGTCAAATAGTTGGAAAGAGGACGAAGAGAGTCAACGTAGCTATGAATCCCAAAGCATGTCCAAATCCAGGTCTTCTGCAAGGGAATTCCATGGCGGATAATGTAGTGGAGAAAGGCAATCATTGGGCCATACTGGCGGCGGAGGGGTGGTTTGGAAGGCCGCATCTTTCTTTTCCAAAGGACAGAAAACCGAAGGGTTTGTTTGAGGTATAGTGAAGTCGTCCCTGGGTTGAGTATAAGAGGAAGACGAAGAGGAAGAGCGGCCTGTGAGTCGCTGCACAACCGCCTTGAAATCTTTGGGCTGCGTGTGTATTACTTCAGGAGATCGGAGGTATATAATCACTGGTTGAATCTTTTTACAGTTGTGAGAGTCGTTGGAAACCTTGAGAGGGGTGGGTCTCGAACCTGTAATCCCAGTTTTGCTCCTACTCTTTCTCTTTTTAACCTCCTCCATGGATACTCGTACACTTATTTGTCCCTTAATCAAGTCTGTAAGCTTCTCTGCAGTCTTAACAGTGAATCTAGGAAATAAGACTCTTATTTTTCCGTTGAGGATACTGTAACTGGTGTACAAAATTTATAAGCCCCTCAGAAAGGATACGAGCTTTGACATGGTCTGAGGATCAAGTACGCGCAGGACACTTTGCGACAGTTTCTTCATGAGACTATTTCCATAGTATATTTAGTGCACTATCAATATGGTTTTCGTGTGTCACCTCTCGTCATTCATTAAATTTATACTTTCACACTCATGTAATTAAATACGTTTCATGGTTGGTATGCCACAGCAGTTAGGACTCCGGAAGATTCTTCCTTAGGGATAACCCCAATATTAAATGATTATTGTTTAAAACTAGGTCTACGCGGTTCAGTCCTTATCCATTTGTATCTAGACTTGAGGCTTTACTGACTTCATGGAATTACAAGTAGTCGCTGGTAGAGTAAGACGAGTTTGGAAAGTTACTTGGTCGTCCCTAGTAGTTATGTATCACTTTCAACTATTTTCAAATTAACTATTTCTAGAGCTTTTTTGTTTTTTAATAGTCATGAAATCTTTATGCTTGGGTCAATTTTAATTTAGTTTTAAATTTATTTTGAGAATTTTGTGTAAAATTTCATGATTTTTTATATTAACTCTTTCATTTATCTTTGCATATTTTATTTGTATTCACATATATTTTCATATTGTATCTATTTATTAAGTCTATTATTTCCCCCATATTTAACGACTAATTCTATGCATTGGCATAATGTTTGATTGTCTTAGATAAATTTCACACATGGAATTAATCCTCAAAATTAAAAAATTGAAATTCAAGTTTTGTTGATCCTACCCATTCCATTCCTACCATGAGCCATCTTTGTACAGGTTTCACATTATTATTGTTATGCAAT
>VDFB02040557.1:0-79582 GCA_007258455.2 Sequoia sempervirens | reverse complement strand
CCATATATCATCCTAAATGATATGATGAAAGTAATACATATAAAAAAAACAAAACACAGGGTGATTACCCTTGTTCAAGGGATTGATGGTCGATCATCCATGTTTTGAAAACATCATAAAAATGCAAAGATTCAAATTTAGAGATTTTGAATAGCCATATCATGGCTAGCAGAAAGGTGCGAACTAAAGAGGAGACATACTTAATAGATTCTACGGCTCGACCTAGCTTTGGAAGCTAGCTGCAAGGCTTCAAAATAAAACTCATATAACACTGGCCACAGGTCAGGTGACCCAAGACTATGGTCGATACCACACAACTTGGCTCAAGGCTATGATTTTCAATAGGAATTCACATTACAATAAATAATGAATCGATAGAATGGAAAGCTATCATTCATACAATAATAGAAATGATAAAAGAAAATTGAGTTTTCTTTCTATTAAATTGATTTACCTGATAAATTGATGCTTTGTGAGAGTTTACCTTTTGATTTTTCCCTCTCCCACAAGCTCTTTCTCTACTTTTTCCTTCGCCCAAAAAAAAATCTTCGTTGTGCTTTTTTTTTTGCCCATTGCTTGTGTATTTAAAATGGAAACAACATACTCTTTTTTCATGTCTCTAGTGGAGGCATTATTTCCTTACCACTGGCCACTGCTTGTTTGGATATTACTATTAATTTCATGGTAGACCACTTCCTCCATAATCTTATTTGATTTTTAACAGTCTGATATTAGAATATTATTGATTATCGAATTGAATTCGACATTAAATTTGAATATTCATTTTTATATATGCATATGTATGCATATATATGTAATATATATATATATATATATATATATATATATATATATATATATATATATATATATATATATATATATATATATATTTCTATGTGTATTTTTAAATGGTGTCAATTCTTATTTACCATGGTTTCCTAATATTTATATATGTATATATATATATGTATTTGAATTTTATTTACATACATGTATATATATGTATATATATTTATATATATATATACACTTTCATGTATAAGTTGTTTGTTTTGGAATGGATTATAAGTTCCATTATGCAATCATTATAATTAAGAAAGAAATTTTTTAATCTCATCTTGAGCTTCTATTTTCATGGATCACCCCTTGACAATGCTCTAGTTTGAGGATGGTAAGCTGAGTTGAAATTCAACTTAGTTCCCAATGTGGCATTCAAGTTCATCCAAAACCTAGAGGTCATCACGTGTCCCTATCAGAAATGATAGTCTCTGGCACTCCATGCAAATGGAAGATCTCTTGGAAAAAATTGTTAGTCAGGGTCAACGATCCATCCTTAAGGTTTCCTAGAATGAAGTGTACAACTTTAGTTAACTTATCAATCATGACCAAGATAACATCATGCGTATTCTTGCTCAACAACAACTCCTATACAAAATCAATACTGATCACTTGCCATTTATACTCAGGTATGTCACGAGGCTACAATAACTCAGTTGGGTATGCATGCTTAGCCTTGACTCACTGGCACTCCAAGCATCTGGCTATGTTCTCCACTACATCCTTCTTGAGTTTAGGCCAAAAGTATAGAGTCTTCATCTCCACAATCATCTTGGATACTATGGGGTGTCCTAAGTAAGGTGCATTGTAAAATTCTTCTAAAAGGTCAACTTTCTCAGCTCTCTACAGTCAAGAATATACATTCTTCTCTAGTATCTCATACCCATCAAACCAATGATCTGAAGGATTTACTGTTAAGGCACTCTTCACTCTCTCATAGTGCTCATCCCCTGGTAGATTTTGAATTACTTGTTGTCTCAAGTTAGACCTTATTGAGATCATGGTTGTCATATGTCTTCATCTACTAAGAGCATCAACCACTCTGTTCTCTTTCCCTTTTATATATTCAATTCTAAAGTCATACTCGCTAATTAATTCCAACCACCTTCTTTGTTGCACATTAAGGTTTAGCTGGGTAAATATGTATCTCAACCCTAAGTGGTTTGTCTTGAGTTCAAACAACTTTCCCAAAAGATAATGCCTCCACATCTGTAAGGCATGTATTATTGTTGCCAATTCCAAATCATGAGGCATGTAGTTCACTTCATGTTGCTTGAGCTTTCTTGACTCATATGCTACCACTTGTCTATCTTGCATTAATACTACTCCAAATGCCTCTCCTAAAGCATCTTTGATTACTATGAATATCCCATTAGGATTAGGGATGGTTAGCACTGGTGTTGTCATGAGCCTCTCCTTCAGGAGTTGGAATGCCTACTTGCATTTCTTAGTCCATTCAAATCATCTTCTTTTCCTTTGGAGCAAGGTAATAGGAGATGCAATTTGGGAGAACCCTTGCAAAAACTTCCCATAGTATCCTACAAGGCCCATGAAGCTACAAACATACAAAACATTTTGAGGCACTGGCCATTCCATGATCACCTTGATCTTCTCAAGGTCTATAGAGACTCCTTTAGTGGAAATGATATGGCCCAAATAGTGCACTCTTCCCCAATAGACTGAACACTTGGACATCTTCCCAAAGAGTTTCCTTTCTCTCAATCACTGGAAAACTATCCTCAAATGTCTATCATGCTCTTCGATAGTCCTTGAGTAGACAACAATGTCATCAATAAAGATCAAAACAAAGTCATCTAAGCAATCTTTGAATACACTATTCATAAGGTTCATAAAGGCTACTAGTACATTAGTTAAACCGAAAGATACCACTATGAACTCATAATGTCCATACTAAGTTCTAAATGTAGTCTTTAGAATATCCTCTTCCTTAATCCTCAATTGATGGTACCTTGACCTGAGATCTATCTTTGGAAAACATCATCGCTCCCTTCATTTGATCAAACAATTCATCAATCCTCAGGAGTGGATCTTGGTTCTTAATGGTAACCTTATTTAACATCTGACATTCTATACATAGACAAATTTCCATCCTTCTTTTTCATAAAAATAACCGGTGCTCCCCAAGGAAACACACTGGGTCTTATAAGTCCCTTGTCCAACAATTCCATTAACTAGGTGTGTTGGATTGAGGCTCGTCTTCTAGAACTAGGTCAATTGAAAAATCAAATTCCTGCTTTGAAGGAAATTTTATAAGTTCTTCAGGTAATATTTCTTGGAACTCCTTGAGAATAGGATAGTCATCTAAATATGGCTCCTTTCTGTTAGGATTACTAACATGCACTGCATAAATTGCACACCCCTTTCAACTAGCCTTCTTGAGCTGCATCACAGAAATCTATCTAAGCTCTAAGGGTCTCTGCATCCCACAAACCTCAACTAGGTTTCCATAATCATATAGACAATTGACCACTTTATCCTCATAGTTCACTAAATCCTTATGCTTAATTATCTACCCACTACAAAAGAAACAGGTATCTACCCTCCACTCTACTCGATTACCATATTGGATTGTCCATGAATTTTCCATGTATCTAGGTCTAATGGGTATCTTGGATATTATTCTAGGATCTATAAAACATTTAGTAGCTCTAGTATACATTAAGATAGAGACAGATTGGTCATAGAGCTTACCCATTAGCTGAATTGGTGAAGCCTGATACTCTTCCTGCCTATTGTCCACTACAACATGGATCTGATGATGCTGAGTTTTCTTGTAGCTTCCTTCCATTCGTGACTTAGAGCGCTGAGGAAAATTTGAGGACTAATGGTTTCCTCCACAAGTATAACATCCATCACGAGGCCCTTTGTGACCTCTTGACTTGTCCTCTCTAAAGCCCTTATGCTTATGGTCATCCTTACCCTTACCCTTATTTTCTTTCTTTCTCTTTCCACCATTACCATCTTCACTCTTCTCCTATGATTCACAGTTTCCCCTCTTGAGATTATGGATCTGATGGATTTTGTCTCCCTTATGAAATTTCTTCTTCCCATATTGCGACTTAGAACTTGAATCACTGTGAAAATTGGATAATTGTTGCAACTTATGTTCCTATTTAGTGGCTTTTTGGAAGAATTCATTCATGGTTTGAGGTTCATGCATGTCTACTTTAGCTCCTATGTGAGGTTTGAATCCCATTAGAAATTTTTGAATACGGAATCATTCATCTCCCTGATACTGGGGCACATACTTCAATAGGTTGGTGAAATTTTCCCTATACTGAATCACAGTCATATTTCCCTAGGTTAAGTTTTGAAATTCCATCACTTTCTTGTCAAAGAAGAGCTACGATAGCCATCTCTTCCTAAAATCTTGGAGGAAGAGTCCCCAAGTGATCTTACTAGGCTAGAGATTTCATTCTAATTTCTCATTATCCCACCAAGTCATTGCTTCACCTGAGAGCTGATATGTAGCCCATGCTTCCTTAGTATGTACAAAAAGGTTACAAAGCCCAAACTATTTTTACATTTCTATAATCCAATCCTCAACTCCTATTCTAATAGCCTTACCATTTAACTTGGGTGGTGCCACTCTTTTGAGGTCTTTCCCAAGCTCTTCCTCAATTTACTCTCGTGGACTTGCCCTTGGACCACTGTCTCCTTGATTTCCTTCTACATTCCTACAGTCCCAGTCATTTTGTGCCGCTTAGACTTCTTTCTCTATATGATCCATAAAAGACTTTCCAATTTAGAAGCTCTAGAATTTTCTCTAGTCTCTTGTTTGATCCATTATCGGAACCACTACCACCCATGTCTTGCCTTGTGGTCACCATGCTGTCCCACACTTATCCTGCAACACATTCACATTTATCACATCCCAACACAAGGTTCTACGAATAAATTTTCTTATGCTACATCACATCATTTTCATATGCATACATCCCTCAACATAGAAGACATACACATTCATGCAAAATAATCACATTTTAGTGTCTTTCTTTGAACACACCAAAAAAACATTATCTAATTTTATTTAAGGTGAGTCAATAGGCCCTTATTTACAATAGGCTTCTTGTTACACCATTCCAATTTCTCGATATTAGAAAGAGGACATTCCTGTGGGTCATCATCCGAGTTTACTTCAAACTTAACACAAGAGGATGGTTGAGTGTGTAGGCTCTCCTTTCCCTCTTTAGTCAACAAGGGTGGATTGGGTCCACACCCTAGAGGCCAATCCCAAATTACATAAAGCATTTTCATCTTAGGTGTTTGCTTCTCAATCTTCAAGCCTCTCTCTAGCTTGAGTCATGTAAGAGCCTGAGCTAGAGTTTCATCATCGAGAATTTCTCATTGAACCTCCATCTTGGTGTTTCCTTCCTTTACGTCATTCTTATGTGAGGTTCTAGAAATTTCCCCTTTCCTTCATCCTGCCTTTGACCTTCCCATTCTTGCATTCAATTAAGGTTAAGTCAATTCTCAAGACATCCAAATTTTGGGTCAAGGGTCAACTACCCCTAGTCAACTATGGTAGACTCAAAAGGCATAGAGCTAAACCCTAAGCTCTGATACCAAATGTAATAACCCATTCAAAATTATTACTTAATTAATATTATTATAAATGATACATGAATATACTCTAAATTAAAAAGACATAACTAGTAGCTAAAGTCAATCATAGCTATACATGTCCATTTAAAGTGAGTTAAATATTCTTATATTCACTTCAAAAATTAAATTACAATATTAGGTTTGACTTGGCTCCTAAGGCCACAAAGTCATTACAGTGTACACATTACATCAAGTACAGGAACAAATTTCATCAAGTTACATTCTAGAATTTAATAGTCTTGTGAACAACTAAGGTTCTTCTTGGACACTCACCTCCACTGGTGGATGAGAACATGGTTGAAGTGGTTTACAACCCAACCATGAAGCTTATGCTTGTATGGTATTCTTTCAACTTAAATAATGCCTGACCCTGCACTGAAAGTTTAGCAAGAGAATAATTTGCAAGGTGGAATCTAGTGCATGCCCAAACAACAACATACAATTTCTATCTACAAGTTAGAATATAAAGTGCAATATCTATGATAGGAATGGTAGAGAGTGAAATCACAAAGTTCATTCCTACATACACAATGAACTATATTTCTTGGCCAAGCATGATAAATGTGTTGCAACAACAAAATACAATAGGTTATGGTAAAGAAAACCTAGATACTCTTTGAAGTCTATTTCGACACCCATCCCAGAAGGTAACTTTCTACTATACATCTCATAATAGCTATCTACCCTCTAGCAAAATCTACCTATAAGTGCTCTAGTCAACTAAGGTATCACTATTCTATTCAAGTATTTAAAATATTCTTTCACAAATGTCTTCAAAAGAAGAAATAGAATAATAATTTATACTCTAAACATAAATTAGATTTAAGATTCACAGAGTAATTCAACAATTAGACATATCATTCTTATGACTATTTTCTACTTATCATTTTAAGCATTTTCCTTTTTAAAATGTACTAAAAACAAAATAAGGTATGTCACAAGTATGTATATGTACATAGACAAAGTCTATGTGCATACACATATATCTGCCTACTTATATTTATAATTTGTGCATAAATTCTAAAATAATTATAAAATTTAGATTTACAATCTTAAAATAGTATTCCCTTGACATTTCTTATAAAAAATAAATAATCCAAATGATTTTATGCTAACAGTTTCACACATACTGTTATTGCATTCTCACAGTTGTGATACTCTAACATTGTTGTTTACATAAGAACATTCATTGTTTAAACAAAATGAGTATTGTTTCCTTCTAAATAGTCCTTAAAAAGTTGTTTTCATATGAACATTCATTGTTTAATAGAACAAGTATTGTTTCCTACTAAAAATTTATAAATCAAGTTGTTTACACATGTTAACATTCACTATTTACAACTATTCAAAGTCATTCCAACTAAACAATTTAATGTTCAAGGCTATGTGCATACACATATATGAGCCTATTTATGTTTAAAATTTGTTCATCCATTCTAAAATAATTATAAAATTTAAATTTGCAATCTTAAAATAGTATTCCCTTGACATTTCTTGTCAAAAATAAATAATCTGAATGAGTCTATGCTAACAGTTTCACACATATTATTATTGCATTATCATAACTGTGATACTCTAACATTGTTGTTTACACAAGATCATTCATTGTTTAAACAAAATGAGTATTGTTTCCTTCTAAATGGTCATAAAAAAAGTTGTTTTCATATGAACATTCATTATTTAACAGAACAAGTATTTTTTTCTACTAAATGTAGTTATAAGTCAAGTTGTTTACTTATGAACATTCACTGTTTACAACTATTTAAAGTTGTTCCAACTAAACAATTTAATGTGCAAGGCTATTTCAGCTATAAAGATAACTTTATTCAAACAAAAAGTGTTGTTTATAAAAGATTATTCACTGCTTACATCATTTCAATACTGTTTCTGACTAAACAATTATGTTTAATGACATAAAATATCATATTTCCAATAGAACATACACTGTTTGAAATTTGTTTAGATGCTAAATGACAATATTACATTTAATTGTTCACTATTTTAAAAAAAGAATGGATTGTTCCCCTATGAACTGAAAAAATAACAATGTTGTTTTACCAGTAACAATATTTTATTTATTTTTATGAATCGGGTACGGCCCTCATATAACCCCCCGTAAATTTTTACCGTGACAGGTAGTCTTTGTGGGGACCACCAACCGGTACCAGGGCGCCGGAGTCGAACCTATGGTGGGCCTGCGGCGGGGAACACCTGCGGCGGGGACGGGCGCCCCCGATAACAATATTATCTATAGCTTCCCTTTGCCAATTTTTCAAGCAAGCCAAGAGATATCTCTAACAATCATATAGCCCTATTTATACATAAAACATAATGTCTAATATTTAAATTTTGAATAGCTTTCATCCCTAAAAATCATTGTGTAGCTTAATAATGTAAATAATCTAAGTTGGTCATGCTTGTCGAGTTAAATCTTAGACAAGTATTTAGTCATTAACAAGTCATGGAAGTTTCAAGTTCTAGCAAAACTCATGCCTTCCAAGTTTATAGTTATATTCACATATCACTCTAATCAACCATTTATATTGGTCTAGTGCATTCTTCTAGTAACAATAACATGCACAAATTCGAGCATAAAGACATGTTGGTTTCACCATAAAAATTTGACATGCAAGAATATTAGTTTTAAGAAAATATGTCCATTGATCTTACAAATTGAACCCTACTTGGGTTAATTGGATTAAAGCAAATATTTCACCACCTTTCCTCTTCGAAGAGGCAACATTATATTACAAATATTGTAATTTAAGCCTTTTTTCAACCAGCCATATATTGGCCCAACTGATATGATGAAAGCAATACATATAAACAAACAAAACATAGGGTAATTACCCCTATTCAAGGGATCGATGGTCGATCCTCCATGTTTTAAAAACGTCATAAAAATGTGGAGATTTGGATTTATAAATTCTGAATAACCAACACATGGCTAGCATGAAGGTGTGAACTAAAGAACATACATACTTAAAAGATTCTAAGGCTAGTCCTAGCTATGGAAGCTAGCCGCAAGGTTTCAAAATAAAACTCATGTAAAACTGGCCACAGGTCAGGCAACCCAAGACTATGGTCGATACCACACAACTAGGCTCAAGGCCATGATTTTCAATAGTAATTCACATTATAGTAAATAATGAATCAATAGAATGGAAAGCTATAATTCATACAATAATAGAAATGATAAAATAAATTTGATTTTTCTTTCTATGAAATCGATTTACCTTATAATTTGATGCTTTTTGAGAGTCTTCCTTTTGATTTTTCCCTCTCCCATGATCTCTTTCTCTACTTTTTCCTTCCCCAAACAAACTTCTTTGTTGTGTTTTTTTTTTTGCCCACTACATGTGTATTCAAAATGGAAACAACATAGTATTTTGCATGTCTCTGGTGGAGGCATTATTTCCTTACCGTCGGCCACTACTTGTTTGAATATTACTATTAATTTCATGGCATACCACGTCCTCCATAATCTTATTTGATTTTCAATAGTCTGATATTAGAACATGTAGACATGGAAAATGTACAGACATACTTGATCTTGAATTAACTAACACTATTTCATCTTGAATCACCTTCTCAACTTGTCAGCACTCTTTGTCCCTTAATTAAATAAATAATCATTTATCTGATTAGGTCATTCTATCTTGTTAATTAAATCAATCAATCTGATCTAATTATCTCTATTTAATTAAATAATTCATTTTATTTGATTAAATCTCTAAATTCATTTTATTAAATTAAATAAATTAAAACCTCATTTGATTTAATCTAACATCATCCGCTTTAATTAAATAAATCAAAAATCTTTATTCAATTAATGTCTATATCATATTCTTCTCATCTTTTGATTTAAATCAACCCACAAATCTAAATCAATTAGTCACATCATCTAATCCTTCATTAAATTAATTAACCCTTGATTAATTTAATTCTAATCCATGTCCCATCCTCTGGCTTTGCCACTTGCACATGAAAATAGATTTAATTCATTTATTAAATCTCTATTTGTTTCTCCAACTTGGCATCTTTAGAAGAATATTCCTTCAAATTTGAAATCCCTCAAAGTGGACTTTGTCCTTCCAATAAAGCATTTATTTAATCTTTGGTCCTTTTCCTTGAGCCAAGTGGCTGCTCATTTGACTTTCCTCCCTCCCACCTTCGTCATTTCACTAATTTCAAATTTTAACTAATTGCATTTATGAGCTTTGGCCAAAATGTGCACATCCTTGGCCCATTCACATCAAGTGACAAGTGGCACTTAGCCATTGGTTGAAAGTTAGCCCCACATTGCTTCATTGTGGGCATTTCTCCACCTTGTCTTTCTATAAATAAGCGGTTTCTCTCCTCATTTGATCATCCAAAATTAGAGAAAACTTACTATACTCATTTTCATCAGATTTCATCAAGGGCATAGCTGGAGTTATTCCAGGTTTTCTCCATGGAATTGAATTTGGAAGCAATCACCAAGTGGATCAATCATCACCAAATCGTAAAATCTTGCATATGAGTTGGGAAAGGGCTAATTTCCACATCAAATTGGCACCAACTCCCCCATAAGATCAAGAGTTTGCATGTTTTAAATAGGATTTGAGCTATCTCCTTGCTTTTTCATTGTATTCTTGTTTTTATTCCTATTTTGAGCATTGCTAATGAATTTTGTGGGGAACTTTGATCTTGACTTGCATTTGGATCTTCTAATGTCTTTGTTGTGTTTTGCAGGTGCTAGGATATTGGTTCTACATTTTGGCGCTAGAAGGAGGGATAATCTCACGTTTAGATCACGTTTTTATCAAAAATTCTGAGCTTTTTTTTTCTATTTTTGTGTGTCTACAAGGAAGTGCACCGCTAGCAAACCAGTGTTGCAGTACAAAACTGCTATCATTCCAGCATTGCCATATAGCACCACTTCAAACTTCAAACAGCGACGCTCTGTATTTCCCACCTAGGATTCAAAATTTTAAACTCCACCGTTGGGTCAATTCGAGGTCGCTGACTTTTTTAAATTCTAAATGGCACTAGTGGTGAAAAGAGTGACACAATCACACTCTCTTTCTTGCTGTAGAGCGACGCTTGTAGAATTAGTGTCACCATATAGCACCACCGGTTTCCTTAAACTGGACCACTTGTGTAGACTCCACCGCTAAAAGGAAGTAAAAAGTGAAATCTCAATTTTTTATGACATGCGCTTTTTTAATTCTGATCATCTGGGTTATTACTTGCTTTCTTGACCTCTGTTTTGCAGTTCTAATTGGTTTTTTGTAGGTTAGTCTAATTAAAGTGAAGGAGAAAGACAAGATTGAAAGAGGCATAATGATATCACTCTCTCATGATACTAAGTGTTTTTGAACACTTTAGTGTTTGTTTAACACTCTTAGAGAATTCACAATTTCTCTTAAAAATTTGTTGTCTAAGTTCATATGCTTAGGACCTACTAAAGTTCTTTTGGGATCTAAAAAGAGCATTTCAATTTTTTGCTACAAAGGGCTTAACAAGAACTTTAGGACAAACTCACTAGATTTGGTTTGAGGATTAACAATTGAACAAGGCAATCTCCAAATTTCATTTTGGTGTTCTAAAAAGAATCAATTCATTGCTTTGTGGGTTTAAAATGAACAAGTGCTTCTTTGTTTTGTAATTACTTACTCAAAGTAATACCATCGAAAGGACATATGTGCTTTTCTCGCACCTCACGACGATCTTGAGAATCAAAAGGACTTTTGGTGATCTTAATTTGGGTAAAGTAATTGCCTCCACATTTCATTTTGGGATTAAAATTGAACAAAACATGTGAGTGTGAGTGGAGCGTATGGCATACATTCTCTAACATTGTTGCAAAGTTGTCGAGTTATAGGTATTTCTGGCTTGAACATTTTGGGGAGAAACCGCCTTGGGAAAAGTAATCACCCAAGGGAACGACCCAATTGGGAACACACTAAAGCCAAGCAACTTCCAACTGGTATATAAGTGTGGATGTTGGAACAAAGGCTAGTATGTCATGATGGTCATCTCGATGGGAAAGGCAACAATGGTCTCTTTTTTTAGAATTAGTGATCCCCATGAACGCAAAGTCTGAATTAAAACCCTTGTTTAGAAAAGGCCAAAATCCTTTTATCTATTTCTTGAAAAGAGATTTTTAAAACGTTAATTACGAAACCGCCCACATACATGATTTTTAGAAAAATGGAAAGTATGCCATAGTAGTTTCATGGGTGTTGGTATTTGGCTGCCACATAGGTATAAGTGAAATTATTAGGTGGAGGGGCAGTGGGGTCAAGCATCTAACCATTCACTAAAAATAAGCATAGTTGGACTTGTCCAAGTGGGGATTCAACAAATACAGTCTTTCATATCCATAGGATTGTGCATGTTCTTGGAAAGAAAACACTTTGCTTGTTCGTAAACATTTGGAAACAAACATTCAACATTATCATCAAACGTCAAACCCTTTAGGAAGCAAATACCATTGAAATAATTCATGTGTTATTGCTTGCCCTTGGGATTCTATCCTTAGAGGTTTCTAAACACTTGGATTTATATCTCAATTTGCTTGCTAAAGTCAACAATAGGTAACTTTTGCCTTGATTTCATCAAAGTTCCACATAATATATTTTGTGGGATGAGAAGAAGTTAAGACATTGGACATCTAGTTTCAAAATGTAATCAAGAGATTGTTTGCGGTAAAAGGAAGTCACTAAGAAAAGCTAAGAACAATTGAACCCCACACATGTGTCTCAAATGATTTCACGCAAGATCAAAATCCATAAACCAAAGTTAAAAGCTCTTAGTCCAAAAGAACATCAAAAGCATCTCTCAACGCTCTACGAATTTAGACGAAGATTACTTTTCAAGTTTTACAGAAGAGCTTCAAGAAACAATCCCAATTTGTATGAGTTCTTTTGTCAACAAAATCCAAATCTTTTTTCGGGAATTTGAACATCTTGTCTAGAGTAAAGTGTGTTCTTCAAAACCGAGTTCTTGTAAACAAGAGTCTTTTTAGGTACACATAGGATCAAAATCAAAACTTTCATCCATCTTTCAAAAAATCAACCAAAATCATCTCACCAACAACTCTTCAAAATATTGAAATCATCCTTCGTGCTAGACTTTTTGGAAAATCAAAAATCATTGAAACAAATCAAAATCCTTGAATCAAACATCAAATCATTTTGTTTAGCTAGGTATATGTAGATGCATCCTTCTCCATATGCTTAGT
Source organism: Sequoia sempervirens (assembly GCA_007258455.2). Taxonomy (NCBI): domain Eukaryota; kingdom Viridiplantae; phylum Streptophyta; class Pinopsida; order Cupressales; family Cupressaceae; genus Sequoia; species Sequoia sempervirens. Next base: position 66,888 of record VDFB02040557.1, on the reverse strand, counting down.
TGAATTATCATCTTGTTTGGTTAGGTGTGGGTAGATGCATCCTTCTCCCTACACTTAGTCAAAATATCATCTTGTGAACAAAGTCTATCCCATAGATAAAATCCAACATCTTGGGATCCATTTGTTCATTATCCAAAATAAAAACAATCCAAAACCAAATCAAGGTCAAAGAATCAAAATCCAAAGAATCCAAAGAATCCAAAATCAAAATCCAAAAAGTCCCAAAATTCTAGCATCCCCTCAAGATCTTCTAAGGGTTTAAATCATCCATATCATCCACCTTTCACACATTTCATCATCACACCTTTGATCCTTAAATCATCCTAAATTTTATCTTTTGTACCTAAAATTAGATCAATCCAAAGAATTAGAGATTCATCTCCCACATTCTTGAAAATTGATCCCTATTTTATGGTGCAAACTAGATCTCAACACAAGAGGAACATGGAAGCCAACATAGAAACATCCACTTCAAGTGATCTAAGTCAAACAAATTCTGAAATGAATCTCATTGGATCAAGCAATCCCCTAATTAACTTTTCTTCATCATCACAAAATCCTTAGGAGGAATGTCAAGTAGAGGATATCACCAATAATGCCTTCGAAATGACACAAGATGAGATCACCGAGATGGTCCAAAATCCCAAAATCATAGAATTATCAACATCATGATGAGACTCAATCCCTCACTATACATGCTTGAATTATCAAAACAAGGGGCTAAACTCCCTTCTGATTTCGATGTAAGTACCATTGTGGAACCATATTTTGGGGTCATGCCTCCAATTTAATCCATGCCCCCAATTTCATCTACACCCCCATTCCAAAGCATTACTCAACCCATCCCCCAAATTACATCATCCATTGCTCCAACTCAACCCATTGTTAGCAAGGGAAGCACATTTCTCAATGCACTACAAACACACTCCCTCATAAACAATCAAGATTTGGACGCAAACACCATCTTGGGGAAATCCATACACCAAAATCCATCACATCCATATGTCCCCCTCACCTTTCAATCATTACATTTAGGCATAATTTCATCATACATACATTAGATTAAGTGAACCACCTAGATTTTGGGTGTGGCATCTATCTCTTTTCATTAGATGAAAGACCCTAATTGAGCAAAAGAGAGTCATAGCATTCCACTACCTTAAAATCTATGGTTTAGATAGATATATATTTCTATACTTAAATGTCTATATAAAGAATGTTTTGTATGTATAATATATAATAATATAAGGCATTATAATGATATAAATTTATTTTAATTATTTAAGAGTAATTTAAAGTATATCTTTAAATATATCTCAATTATATTTTAGTTTTTTAATATATATTCTTCTCTTATCTCTATATACATTCTATATGTTGATAAAATTTTCGCAAAAAATGAAAAGAAAACAATTGTAGAAATAAAATATAATATAAAGACAAAAACACAGACAAGAAGACATGTATTTTTATGGTGGTTCACCAACTAGCTACATCCACTTTCAGCAAGGTATTTTCTTATTAATTTGTTAATATATTATTACAACAACTCTTTGCATCACAAATATATTCATCTACACTCAAACTCCAAAGAAAAGAGCATAAGGTAGATCACCCATGAAGGAAGATCAAAGGTCATCAAGAGAAGAAAAAAGGTCAAGAGGCAGCAGTTACATCCAAGTAACGGTTATGTAGATTATTGGTCTTCTGACATACCAACAATTTCCCACTTCAAGCCTATTGTCATAGCTGGACAATGTCGAGAGAAGCTCTACAAAATTCAAACTTCTCCCTAGGTTCTACCTCCGTCAAAGCATCTGTCGAATTGACTTTCATGTCAATTTTCTCCACCTGCAGCTTACCCTCATCAAGAACATGATGAATAAAGTGATATCTCAATTCTATATGCTTGGTCCTATTGTGAAAGGAAAAATTCTTGGTCAAGTGAATAGCACTATTTCTATCACAAAAAAAGGTGAAAACTGATTGTTTACACCATAATTCACCCAACAACCACTATAACCATATCGTTTCTTTTGCTCCTTTGGTGAGAGAAATATATTCTACCTTTGTAGATGAGAGTGCAACCACCTGTTGCAATCATGAAACCCAACTGATCATTGCCCTGGTAAAAGTAAACACATAACTTGCAGTAGACCTCCATTTGTCCAAATCTCTAGCCATATCTGAATCAACATAACCTCGCAGTTAAGTATCATTTTCCTCCAAAGCACAAAACATGATCATAGGTACCTTTCAAGTGTCGTAAAATCCACTGAATTTCCTGGTAATGAGATTTACCTGAATTACTCATAAATCTGCTCACAAGTCCTACTGCATGAGCAATATTCAGATGAGTACAAACCATGGCATACATGAGACTCTCAACTATTGATGAATACGAAACATCCTTCATGTGTTCTTGATCTTCTTTATTTTTAGGACACATAACTGAAGATAACTGAAAATGATTAGCCAATGGAGAACTAACTGATTTGGCATTCATCATATTGAACCTATCCAAGATTTTGGCAACATATTTTTATTGAGATAATTTGATTTCTCTATTATTTCTATCCCTAATTATTGTCATCCCAAGAATCCTCTTCGCTACCCCTAAATTTTTCATGGCAAAGCGTTGAGCTAAATATTGCTTCAATTCATAAACAATCTTCACACTAGTGCTAGCAACCAACATATCATCAACATAAAGAAAACAAATAACAAACTCTACATTAGTAAGCTTCTTATAATAAATACACAAGTCTGTTTCACAACAAGTGAAATGTTGTTGAGTCATGATGCTATCAAATTTGAGATACCACTACCTAGTGGCTTGTTTAAGCCCATACAAACTCTGCTTCAATTTGCAATATAAATGCTCTTGACCCTATTTAGCAAAACCTTCAGGTTGTTCCATATACAACTTTTCCTCAATATCTCTATGAAGAAATGTTGTTTTGACATCAAGTTGCTCAAGCTCAAGGTCCCAAACAGCTACCACGCCCAACACAACAAGAATTATTGTCATTTCAACAACTAGTGATAAAATTTCATTAAAATCAATCCCCTTTTTCTTATCAAATCCCTTCACAACCAATATGTCCCTATATTGTTTATTACCTCCATCTTCTTCTTTTAGTCAATACAACCATTTATTCTTCAAAGGTTTTTTATTTGGTGGAAAAGAAACCATATCCCATGTATCATTAGCCCTTAATGACTCCATTAGTTTGTCTTGCATTGCCTCCATCTATTGGACATAATTTTCATCTTTACAAGCCTATTTAAATGTTGTAGGCTCTAACTTATCGGAAAGCAATATCCCATAGCCATTAAATTTAAATGGACTCCTCTTCTCACAAGTAGACCGTCTTAATTGAGGAGGCTGTTGTTGCTACAAATTTCTCTCCAAATTTAATCTTTGTAATTGATTTTTGAGGTCAGCTATATTAGACTACAAATTGCCCTATTGGACCTACACAAGCTGCCTTTGATTTTTTTTCCCTTGCACTCCAATCACTTGAGGAAACAAATTTCCCTGTGCCAAACTTGGCATACTCCTATTATTCAATAGTGGTGGAAATTCAAGTGAAATTGACAGCGATGAAGACCCTAATGACTGTGTGGAACTTATAGAAGGTTGTGTATGATGTGCAAGAGGTTACATTGTACTTCTTAGAGGCTATGGTGAAGGTATAGGAGATTGAAAATAAGCAAGAGGTGATTGTGTATAATTTGGGCCTTGTGAAGACTACAAACAATCATAGAACGATTTTGTATTACCTTGTGATGGCTGTGAAGAATGTAAAGGAGGTTGCGCTAGGATTGTTGAAGGGTGCACACTAAAATGAGAAGGCTGCGTAGAAAAATTAAAATGTTGCTCAAATAATGTTAAAGGAAGCAATGAAGTAAGAGGAGAGACACTAAAAGGTTATGCACAAATAGTTGGAGGCTGGAAATGAAAACTTGGTACAGTGCACATTAATAGGTGGAGGCTGAAAATTACCAGGAGGAGGAAAAAAACTAACACATGAAGGTTGTATAACATTTCCAAAAGGCTATGAAGAAACATTAGGGGGCTATAAAAATGAAATAGAGGTTTTCCTAGTAGTTCCATTATCAAACAAATTAGCATCTATATTTGCATTTGAAGAGGTACTCTATTTCTGCAAACCTGGGAAACATTTCTCGTTAAATAGGACATCCCGACTACGAATAATCTTTTTGGAAATGGGATCCCAAAGTATGAAACCAAATTGATCCTCACCATAGCTAAGAAAATTACATCTCTTTGATTTGAGATTGAGTTTTGTTCATTGCTCCTTAGGAATGTGCACAAATTCTTCACAACAAAACACATGCAAATGATGATAATAAATTATTTTCTCGAGCCATCTCTCCTCTAAGATATCAAAATCCAATCAAGATGAAGGAGATCGATTGATCAGATACACTGCAGTATTACAAGCCTCTACCCAAAACTCTTTCCCCAATTCGACATTCGAGAGCATACACTGAGCTCTATCAAGAATCGTTAGATTCAACCACTCGACTACATCATTTTCCTAAGGGGTAAAAGGAACTACCTTAATTCTATGAATGCCATTATTTGTATAAAATGTTTCAAACTATGAAGAGAAAAATTCCCCCCCTTTATCTTTAGTAGACATTTAATTTTGTGCCCAATCTGATTTTCAACCATAGCCTTAAAAGTCTTAAATTTTGAAAACACCACTTATTTTCTATTCCACATATAAATCCAAAATTTACGAGTGCAATCATCAAGAAAAGTAACAAAATAATTAGCACCTCCAAAGGAGGCTACCTCAGTTGGACCGAAAACATCAGAGTGCATGAGCTCCAAAGGTGTAGACTTCCTATCATGAACAATCTCCATGAAGTTGGTCTAACTCTGCTTTCCATAAAGGAAATTCTCACATAACTCCAAATCAACTTATTTTAGGTTAGGAAGTATATCCCTTTGAAGCATGAATACAAGTCCCTTTTGCTCATATGTCTGAGCCTCTTATGCCAAAACTCTGGACTACTGTCCACAACTGCCATTGTAGCTCCACTTCACCATTTCACTCTAAAACATAAATATTGCCCAATTTTTTGCATTTTGCAAGCATTGAAACACCCTTGGTTACCTTCCAAGTATCTAAAGAAAATTTCACATCACACCCTTGAACATAAAGCTGACTCACTGATATTAAATTTCATTTCAATGTGGGAACATGTTTTACATCTTTCAAAATCCATTTATTTATATTTTGCAAATGCAACATCACATCACCCTTTCCTATGATTTCACATTCTTTATTATCACCAAGAAAAAATCTACCGAACTTACTTTCTTGGTAATTTGTGAAAGCACCTCGGCATGGAGAAGCATGAAAGGAGGCACTAAAATCAAGCACCCACAAATTTGCAGTTGTGTCACTTGTTGATAAAACCAAAACACCATCATCTACAACATTTACTTCATTCTTGCTTACCTTATCTTGTGTATTTTTGGGTGATCCCATAATAGTGGTTTACAATTTTTGGCCAAACTGGACACTGAAATTATTATTTTTAACTAATTCTTCACATTCGGGCACCTATAGCAGCTAAACTGTGAGGAATTTGAAGATGGTGCAAACTAGAGTCTCATCAAATTTTTTCTGTAGATTCTAAAAATATTTTTTCAAAATTTTTGGAATCAAATTGCACTTCTTTTTCCATCTCCCACGAAAATTTATTTTTTTCAGAAAACAACATTTTTAAAAAGTGACGCACACCGTACAACGCATAACTTTTTTTCCATGAAGGATAAAATTCTAATTCTTTCACATTTAGATTTGTAACTCTAATATCTAGCGCTTCCACTTGGTTAGATAGTTTTTTATTGAATATTTTTTACGTAATCAAGTTTCAAAGTCAAACAAATTATAATTCAGACACAACACGACCGTATAACGCGTAATTTTTTTTGTATATGTCAAAATTTTATTTTATTTTTTGTTGGATTAAGGACTTCAATATCTGGTGCACTCATATTTTTCAATTTTTTTTGTTGATAATCTTCTATTTTTCCACATGTGAAGAAAAAAGAAATTCATTTTCGATGAAAAACCTATGTTTAATAAAACTTAAAAACAAATACATAACAAAACCAAAACATATTAAAATTATATTCATTGGATAGCTTGTTCTAAGGAATACCTTAATCATTTCAAATAAATTTTAAATGAATTCATTTGATCCCCAAAAGCTAAATCAAAAGTGATTTTTTATCAGCATTTTGATAGGTGTAAAGGAGACGCATTTATAGGTATGGTTTAAAACTAGCGAGGTTCTATCCAAGGGGGTTTGATGTAAGGTGATTTGATCAAACCCTCTTCAATTGGAATCCTTAAAATGGAACTTTTTAAGGCTTAAATCATTATATTTTCTAAAAATTTGTAATTTCAGCTAAAATTTGTTCCTCTCAGGACTTGTAAACCACTATTATGACAGCCCCCTTTTATAATTCCAACAATTTTTCTTTATGTGACCCAATTTTCCACAAAACCAACAAGCACCTTTTTTTCCCCTGGACTTCGATCTTGGAGTAGATTTTGACCTCCTTCTCTTATTATTTCTACCTCTTTCTTGACTCCTTCCCCTAGTGTCAGTGCTTACAACAATTAAGGTGTCACCGGATGAGGGCTCTTGATTCTTTCTCCTGATGTCTTCACTAAGAAGTGTGGCTGCAACATCACCAAAGTTTAATTTGTCTGGCAACCACTAAAGTGCTAACTTCCATCACCACTCCTTCCCAGCTATTCAGTATAATAATAATAATAATAAGTGCTTTAATTTCATCATCTAAATTAATACCCACTGAAATCAATTGGGTGACCAAGGTATTGAAGTCATTGAGGTGATTCGACATGATCCCACCTTCTCTCATTTTCAAATCTTATAAATTTTTCATGATGAATACTTTGTTTGATGTTGATGTTATCTCGTACATGTTGGAGAGTTTATCCCAAAGCTCTTTTGTTGTTTTCTCAGTTGAAGAACTAAATAACACATTGTTGGAAAATGAAGAAAAAATAGTTGCCCTTGCTTTCATATCTATTTTCTTTCAATCTTTGTCCGACATCAAACCTTTTCCCTTGGTTTTTCCAAGCAATGCAAGTGAGAGATCTTGCTTAACTAGTAATGATTCCATCTGAACCTTCCACAATCCGAAGTTATGGCCTACGGACTTCTCAATCTTCCATTTGTCTATGTTGTCCATGCTTCTGGAAATTCTTCACCGATTTCCAAAACACCATTACAACACCGAGCTTCTTCACCAAGCTCTAATACCAATTGTTGATCAAATTTTCATAGAAAATGAAAAGAAACTGATTGCAAAAATTAAATATAATAGAAAGAGAAAAACACAGACAAGAAGACATGGTATTTTTATAGTGGTTCACCAACTAGCTACATCCATTTTCAGTAGGGGATTTCCTTATTAATTTGTTAATATATTATTACAGCAACTCTGTGCTTCACAGATATATTCATCTACACTCAAACTCCAAAGAAACGAGCATAAGGCAGATCACCCACGAAGGAATATCGAAGGTCATTAAGAGAAGAGAAAAGGTCAAGAGGCAGCGGTTACATCTAAGTAACGGTTATGCAGATTATTGGTCTTCACACGTACCAACAATATATATGTTTATTTCATTTGTATTTGAAAATTTTATTTACTTTCATACGAAATTTAACTTTTTAATAAGAAATATATTTATTTTACTATTTCAATTTATTTATTCTATATATTTTTTTTTTAAAATAAAAAATTATACAATCATAACAATACTCTCACGCACACACATTTGTTCACATATATAAAATAATATTACTTAGATAACTATACATTATATAACTAATGTATAACTTAAAGATTTTTTTATTTTATTTATATTATTTTGAAGATACTTTCCAATCTCTATTTATAAATATATATTAATAATAATATCTTATAAATAGCATATATTTAGTAATTTTTTTTTAATCTATATATATCAAATATTTAAAAATAAATAAACAATTATTGTTCATTATATATTTTATATTTAAAAAAAATATATTTTATTAATAATACCTTTATTATAACTCTTCATAAATGATATTACTAATAATATGTTTATTATTAAATATTTATCAAAAATATTTTAATATGTGAACGATTATCAAATTTAAAATAGAAATTATAATTTTATAACATGAAGTAGTTTTAAGTCGCTATATAATACTTCTTTGTGTAATAATAAAAGTTCTAAGCTTCAGAAGGAAAACAAGACCACAAGTGAATTGAGAAAGCTGTACTAAAAAAAAAAAGCCCTGTAAAAAATGCCCGTGAAGGCTTGATTATTCAAAAGATGACATCATTGTGTCACCATTTAGTTTGTCTACAGATATTTGGAAGAATAGAATTTGTGCATTGTCCACTAACACACAAGCGTTACAGGGAAACGCTCTGAAGATAAGGGTTGCCCACATCGCAGAAGTAATTGAAGGGCTGTAATTCTGTTTATGGGGATGTCAAATAGTTGGAAAGAGGACGAAGAGAGTCAACGTAGCTATGAATCCCAAAGCATGTCCAAATCCAGGTCTTCTGCAAGGGAATTCCATGGCGGATAATGTAGTGGAGAAAGGCAATCATTGGGCCATACTGGCGGCGGAGGGGTGGTTTGGAAGGCCGCATCTTTCTTTTCCAAAGGACAGAAAACCGAAGGGTTTGTTTGAGGTATAGTGAAGTCGTCCCTGGGTTGAGTATAAGAGGAAGACGAAGAGGAAGAGCGGCCTGTGAGTCGCTGCACAACCGCCTTGAAATCTTTGGGCTGCGTGTGTATTACTTCAGGAGATCGGAGGTATATAATCACTGGTTGAATCTTTTTACAGTTGTGAGAGTCGTTGGAAACCTTGAGAGGGGTGGGTCTCGAACCTGTAATCCCAGTTTTGCTCCTACTCTTTCTCTTTTTAACCTCCTCCATGGATACTCGTACACTTATTTGTCCCTTAATCAAGTCTGTAAGCTTCTCTGCAGTCTTAACAGTGAATCTAGGAAATAAGACTCTTATTTTTCCGTTGAGGATACTGTAACTGGTGTACAAAATTTATAAGCCCCTCAGAAAGGATACGAGCTTTGACATGGTCTGAGGATCAAGTACGCGCAGGACACTTTGCGACAGTTTCTTCATGAGACTATTTCCATAGTATATTTAGTGCACTATCAATATGGTTTTCGTGTGTCACCTCTCGTCATTCATTAAATTTATACTTTCACACTCATGTAATTAAATACGTTTCATGGTTGGTATGCCACAGCAGTTAGGACTCCGGAAGATTCTTCCTTAGGGATAACCCCAATATTAAATGATTATTGTTTAAAACTAGGTCTACGCGGTTCAGTCCTTATCCATTTGTATCTAGACTTGAGGCTTTACTGACTTCATGGAATTACAAGTAGTCGCTGGTAGAGTAAGACGAGTTTGGAAAGTTACTTGGTCGTCCCTAGTAGTTATGTATCACTTTCAACTATTTTCAAATTAACTATTTCTAGAGCTTTTTTGTTTTTTAATAGTCATGAAATCTTTATGCTTGGGTCAATTTTAATTTAGTTTTAAATTTATTTTGAGAATTTTGTGTAAAATTTCATGATTTTTTATATTAACTCTTTCATTTATCTTTGCATATTTTATTTGTATTCACATATATTTTCATATTGTATCTATTTATTAAGTCTATTATTTCCCCCATATTTAACGACTAATTCTATGCATTGGCATAATGTTTGATTGTCTTAGATAAATTTCACACATGGAATTAATCCTCAAAATTAAAAAATTGAAATTCAAGTTTTGTTGATCCTACCCATTCCATTCCTACCATGAGCCATCTTTGTACAGGTTTCACATTATTATTGTTATGCAATGGCATTTAAATACATTCATTTAGACATTAATTCACATCTTAGAATCATCTAGCGAGTATGTTAATTCTTAGAGCACACAAGAAACACTCATTGTAGGAACATTTCAATTGGAGTACAAAAAGAATTTATTTGCATTAGAAATTGCATCCCAAATCACCTAGACATTTTCAAGCCCATAAAGTCATCAATTTTAGGGGATTGAGATAGGAGAAGTTGACCCTGGCAATTTGGTAACCTCCTAAGGAAATTTTAAATACTATAATTTCTTAATGATCAACAAATAGAAGAGTCAAATTTGTTAAATTTTTTTGGTGTTTAAACTCTGTGGTTTCAAGTCCTTGTAAAACCTGTTTTTTCCTTTTCAAAAACAAATAGAAGAGTCAAATTGTACTAATTTTTTTTTTAAAATGTGATATTTCTCAAATCAAACATGTGGGATGCAAGTTATATTTGTACCCCCAAAGATGATGTTACACCCCTAACTTTAACTATTTTTTACTTTTTACTTTAGAAGTAATTAGTAGATGATTACGCATGATTCAATGATTTGATGTTTGGAAAAATGTTTGGAAAAATCAATATTTTCATGAGCTATGTTTATTTGACTAAAATTGACATGTGTTTAAAAGTTGTCAAGAGGAGATGATTTCATGAGGATTATGAAATGATTAATAATACACTCATCTTGTGTTGTTGATGGTAAGTTGTATTCAGGAAACAAGTTTTCGCCCTCCGATAAAGGGAGGGAGAGCATCATTGGAGAGAGGGGTATAGATACAAGGAAGAGAACAGGTTGTCACCATCTTAGGTCTAGTATTGGTGCAAATTGGTGAACCTAGTTGAGTCAGGTAAGTGATACTCAACCCTTTTGGTCTAAGTTAATTTCTCGACTCAACAAGTTGTTGATGTCGTTTAAAATATATTTCAAGATGTTTGACATCAACCTAGTCGTTTTGGGGATAGTGACGTCGTCAAGGTTGAACTTTAGTTGTTTTGCGATTGAGACAACTTTCTGTCGAATATGTCGCTTCTCATGTCATAACAAGTTTATGTTGTGACCTCATTTGTGTAATTGGGTGTTCATTATTGTATATATTCTTGATAATAGTTTAAATTGGCTTAATAAGTTGGGGAACTAATATGATAGCCCGATTCCTTGCAAAAGGAAGTCATTATGATGATCATCTTTGAGTTCGTTTTATGGGGTGATTACAACTGAGAGATGACAAAAAGATCAATGTCGTTGATCATGTAGGATTGTGTTACCAACTCTTAATTCTCAAATGACTGTCATTTATGTGTGTTCAACCTTTAAACGTTTTTACTTAATGACTCTCATTATGATATTACATGTGGACGTTGATCATTTATGATCATCATTGAATTCGTTCATTTTGATGAATATGCTAGTTAGACGATGTAACGATCTATATCGTCAACCTTTCCCATGATGTTAATATTTCTTAAATTACTTTGATGAAATTGTTCAACTTTTAGAATCTTTGGTAATGGCTTTTGTTTTAAATTCTTTTTTTTTTGGGGGGGGTGCATATTAGACCACACTTATCCTTATTCAATGATGGTGTGGGTATATTATGAAAAGATTATTGGTTCCACATGGTGGAAACCTCCTTCTCATGCGGGAGATAATTATTATCTTGAAGACTATTTTAGCATTATTGAAATCAAGTTCCCTTGGAGGCATTAGACCTTGCGAGTAAATGTAATCGTTGTCATAATTGTTTTAATAACCAAATCCTGCAATGGCAAGGTCGATGGAGTTTTGTATGTTTTTGTGTCTAGCTAAGTACCAAAGAATTGATTTCTTTGCAACTAACTTTTGCAACTATCTTATAACTGTCCATTATTTTTGTGCCTAGTAGCAGACCCACATTGTCATGTAGGTTGAAGGTAAAAGTTTAGACCACGTTGATATGAAAGGGGATGACGGTTGGAATGGATTAACCAATTCTTGGCAACCGATTCTTTAACCGCTTTTGGTAACTGATCTTCCTCATCCTAATACGAGGATATTTGTACGCCTCTTGGAGATGGAAAAAGGGTGGGTAGGATAGTTTTTAACTATCTTGAACGGAGTGGAAAAGAAGGGGGGAAGTATACACCCATTCTAATCTGTGAATAGAGGTGCTTATGAAGGGAAATTTGATATTGAATTAAGAAAACAAAAGGCAGCAGGAAGAAAACAAATGATAGCTACCGCTGTGTACATGAAACCTATAGCAGAGTTTTGAGGGAGGTCTGTAACATTCCAGAGAAAGAAGAGATAGTCTCATTCTTTGTGGATTGGAAAATATTTGAAGCTCACCCAGAAATGGGAGAAGGGCGCAGACATAGATTAGTGTGATGCTATTAAACAACAATATCATAGACATGCATCAAGGCACCTTTCGAAGGAAGTTTTGTATTTAACAATATTGAGAGGCATGCATGTAGAAAGTAGAAGCTTAGAGAATACATGAATGATTGAAATATATTACCTTGAAGAGATGTCGTCTCACAGAATGCAAGGATTGAAGGATACACATAATATGAATTGTTAAAAGGCTTACAAAAGTAAATTCAAATGCAGATGACATCCCAAACTCGTGGCATTGAGATCTTTTTCCTCATCATGGTACAATACCTCTGTTGTCAAATAGGAAGCAATGAACCAACACTACGACTTTGTGTAGAAGTTCCATGAACTGCCAATGATAGGTGCTAAGAGATACCTGCAAAAGTTTGGCCCTTGCTTAGGTCCGACAAAAGAATAGAAGAGGTTATCATTCTAATTCTTTTTCACAAGCTTGGTGTTACCATCGTTTATAAAAGAGTGCAAATTGGCACCACTATGCAGGCATGTTTCTCTCTATCCTTAATGTATGATACCCTTGCATGAAAAGAGTTTATTATGGGTGTTTTAGATAAAATATTATGATATAGTCTAAAATAGAAAATCATTATATTGGAGTTATATTTAACCAATCTGATTACAAGAAAGAAAGGATGAGTCTATGTAATCTTTTGTTCAATTTATTGAACATGCATTCTCAAAAGGGAAATAAAATAAATACTAGAGATTGGAAGGACCAAATCGGTATTCCTTAAAAAAAAAAAAGAGGGGGTCAATTAAGGTTAAATGGTAAATTATGCTGTTTATTCAATGTAACCTTGTGATGGGCATGATGATAAGCTGCTCAAATTTTGGCAATATACTATTCCACCTTTTGTTTTAATCAATTTGTAAAACTATTCCAAGAGAATAGGCGAGCCAGTGATGTGGACATTTAGATAGCCTTTTGATTAACAACTATTACTTATGTTATGTTATCTCGGGAGAGAGAGTAAACTGGACAATACAAGGATATACATCTCATAGTTCTTGTTCATTAGAACTTATGTTAGTGTTGAGAGCACAGAAGACATAGATAGCCCAAGATTGGGTATCATTAGAATGATTAACCCCAGGGTGGTACATAAGGAGAGATTTGTAACTCAATTCAATATGATGGTGGTAAACTATTATGATTAATAAAGGTTTAACTGATAAGGAAGTTGTTTACGAGTTCATAACTTAACCTATGTTGAAATTCAATAGACTCAAATAGACCAAGGGGTCGAAAATAGATTATTATCTTTTATAAATCAAACCCTTTAAGGGTTGAAAGATTGACTTAGACCAAGACTACTGTTATGAAATGATAGTATTCTCTTAGATATTATATTGGTGAGGGGATACCTTGAATACTATGTTAATTCAGGTACATAAAATGTGAACTCAAACAATGCCAAGTAGTCTAGGAAAGACTAGAAGCATTTTGTTCTTATGATCTGTTACACTTATGTTATTACTTTTGGAAGGAAAAGGATGTTGATATTCCATTTATTGGGTTAGTGAAGATAAACCCTAGTATTGAAATAAGGAGGACATATGAAATCTATAACTCTTATATCAAATATGACAATGTATATATATATATATATATATATATATCTACATGTTGACTGACAACGAAAGGTTGAGGAAAACATAGAACAAGACATGAAGTCTTTATTATACCTTACAAAATTCTATGGTAATGTTGAAACTCGATGCAAAGCATCAAAGATGTTTGGGTATTGAGTCTTGAGAGTAAAATGACAGGAAGTCATAAACCCTAGATATTGCAAGGATGCAATAAGGGACTTTTAAAAGGTTTGAAATACCTAAATTTTACATTGAATGAATATCCTAGAGTAAGGATTAGTTCTAAGTCAGATTGGCTAAAATGGATTTTCTATACAGACTAGTTTGTGTCTAGAGTACCAAATAAAGTAAGTAAACTATAGGATGAGACAGTTCCAAGACGAGTCAGAGGTGAGTGTCTAGATGGCATGACCAATCAGAATGATCATACTTAGCTAGAAGGGATCTAGAGTTGTATGGTCGATTGAGTTTTGTAGGACACATCCTTAGGACTCAGATGGAGAAACTTGACAGTTCCTTATATCTATACTCTTCAAGAAGGGTCGGGTCACTTCTAGATAAGAAGTGCACGGGGGACCACATGAGTCCGTGGTTGGAGGAAAAGCACTCGGATGATGCTCTCCCTCTGTAGCAGTAGACTCTCTAAGGCTTGTGAAGATAGAGATCAACATTCCAGATGTAGTGAACTCCATGTCCTGGCTTATGACAGTCAAAACCTACGAGGTAAAACTATTCTTTATGCAATGTGTATCTTATGTGATATAAATGAATATTGTAAGGAATTATCTTGATTCTAGTTATGATTACATGTGAATTCAAGTTTGAATTTTATGTGGAAAAGTTATACTTTATTCTTGTGCTTATGCAAATGAAAAAAAAAAAAAATTCTCTCTCATGTTTACTAAGTTTATTTACCTTCTAGTAAATTCTTGGGATTACTTGAGTATTAAGAATAGGGTTGTTACAGATGACCTAAAGCCACATACTTGACCCAATGATAGTCATAATTTTATGTAAAATTCAAGGCAAAGATTAATATCCATATTATGTATTTTTTAATATTAGAGCAACATATTTTAGTATTACATTATATTTGCATTTCGCCATTATTTCTAGAGCTAAGTTCCCTATACATTGTGAACACAAGGGAAATAGGTGCTCCAACTTTCAGGAGATGGAACTAGTCCTATTTCACACTTTAGTTCATTAGGAAACCTATATCTCTCAACCAAGTGACTTTATTGAGGGATGGTTAGGGTATTCCTAGTGTAATTGGACGAGGGTTCACCATTAAATGAAGCTTCAAAGGAGAATTGCAAACACTTATGCACAAAACCCTAGAAACTTGAAAGCATGAAATCATATTGACAAATAGAATGAAACAAAAGAGTACATGGAAGAATGATGGATTCAAAGCAAGCTCCGCAACTCTAAAAATTTTCTTTTTGAAGTACACTAGAATTGATACGCTGGGCTAGGCGATTTAGTCCTACTACAGGGATTATGGGTAGAATCTAGAATCTTCTAATGACTAATTAGGATCTATAGAAAGATGTTAGAAAGGGCTATACTGGGACTAATACACCAAGTAGAGTGATTTAGTCCTATTTCTAGGGTTTGACTAGTACTCTTGTAGCCTCTAGTGATCTTATGTAGGTCCCTTCTTGTCCAATCTTCAAATCTTAAAGTTTGAATTCTAATCTATAGGTGAGTTTTCATGAAGATGACAACTTTTACAACTTTTCCTTCAAAGGATCTTCAAGCGCCAATTCACCTAGATCTACAAACACACATCAAGAGAGAAAAATGTTGTTTTGTTAGGGAATGGAGGTTTTCCTTGGTCAAACTCCATTTTGGTAATTAAACCTTGAAATGAAATAGAAAAGCATGAAGGAATGATGAATGAACAAATGCAATGTTACAACTCACCAAACCCTTGAAATAAAGGATGCAAACTTGTGTGAAATGGCTAGCATGAATGTGGATCTTGACTCTTGATTGAATGCACTTTGTCATGAATGCTTGCTTGAATCATGAAACCTACATCACAAATGTTAGCTCACAAACACACATGATACATGAAGAATTTGACATGATGCTTGAATCTTGAATGTAGCTCCAAATTCTTGATGATTTGCACTTGAATTCTCTTGTAAACTCTTGCATGAATAATTGAAGGCTCTTAGATTACTTTCTAGGATTGCTTGGATACTTGAAATTGCTAAGAGAAACTCAATGGAATAACCTTGTATTTATACTTGTTTATGCTTAATTTCTTGAAATTACAATACTACAAGCTAACATTCAAAAATTGAATCTGAGGATAATAAAATACTACCAATAATTTGAATTAAAATATGTCCTAAGTTAAAGTAGGACTCATACATCGGTTGGGCATATGAGTCCTAGAGGCTTAAACTTGAGACACATACTTCAAGAAGTGTTATTTTCAATGTGGCATTTGAAATCAGTGCTTGAGAGTTGGGGGAACCCATATGCCCATAAGGGCATATGGTACATCCCAAATCCCTAAATATGGAACACATAGCCATTTGAAAAAAATAAATTATGATTTGTCATTTATTAAATTTTAGGATTATCCTTAAAAAATGCATTTAACTAGGCTTCTGGATGGAAAATAGGACAAATTAAGGCATAAATAAGCTAATTTTTAACAAGGAGGACCAAACAAGTGTGAAAATGTAAAGGGATACATTTTTCTACACTACACATTGCATTTGCTATTGTGGTATAGGGAAAATGGGGTTGTTTGAATGCTATCATATGACTTAGGACATAGTGCATACCCACTTTGCACCTACTACATTCAAGGATAACCTTTGAGATCTCAATACAAAGGAGAAAGAGATCTTGCAAGAGTATTGTCCTAGGGGTTGATTGCAAACTAATAAGGGGTTCGCAACCAAGTTTAGACTTGGAAACGATAATGAAATGCAAGATGAAATGTAAAACCATAATATGATGCAAACCAGAATTAAATGACTTAAGAATGCAAATGAAACAACACAAAAAACTACAAAATAGAATGCACGTGCACTTGGAAATTTGAAGATGGCTAGAAGGAGGTCTGAAAAACTAGAAAATTTGCTTTTAATTCTAAGTGGGAATTATTTTCCAAGATGGGTGAATTAGTTCATAATTTGGGTTTCTGTGCGAGAACATGAATCTACCAAATGGTAATTTGAATCTGCAAAAATCTGAATTTTGACTGAAATTGGGACTCATTCACCAGAAGTAGTGAAACAATTTAGTTACACTTTTCTAAAGATTCAAAGTCTAATCCTACTCTTCTCTATCTGCTTTGTCCTTATTGATTTTCAGATCCAAAACCCTCATTTGCAACCTATAGGTGATCTCCAAGTATCTCTAATGCTTGATGACAACTTTGATAACCTTGAATGATTTGAAAACTTTTCTCCAATCTCGCTCCTTAAGAAATTTGCAACATAGACTTGTAAATCACACACAAGGAAGAGGGGAAAATGTTGGGGGATTAGTAGAAAGGGGTTTTCCTTGGTCAAACCCTATTTTGGAAATCAATCCTTAAAATGAAATAAAAAGGGAATGGAGAATGATGAATGAACAAATGACAATGTTGCAACTCACTAAACCCTTGCAATAAAGTGCTACAAATATGCTTGAAATGGCTGCAATGGATGTAGATCTTGACTCCTACTTGAGTGATGTTGATCTTGAATGAAACACTTGCTTGAATCATAAAACCCTACATCACAATTGTTAGCTCCAAAACAAACATGATGCATGAAGTCCTTGGCATGATGCTTGATGCTTGAATTCTCCTCTAAAATACTTGATAATCAACCCTTGAATGCTCTTGTAAACTCAAACTTGCTATAAGAATGAATACTTGAATGTTTGGGGTGAAACTGAGCGAAAGAACCTTGTATTTATACTCAATTATGCAAGAATTTTTGAAATTACAACATCACAAGCTGACATTAGCTCTAGGAAAATAAAATCCCACCAAGAATTTGAATTAATTTTGATTTTGGGCCACATAGGACTCATTCACCCAAGGTGGTGAATGAGTCCCATGAAGCATAATGTATGGGACCAGAATTAAAAATGCTTAGAATTGTGTGAAAACAGGTTCAAAACCCAAAAATTTAGGTGGGACTCATTCGCCCTAGGTGGTGAATAAGTCCCAGATCACTAAATTGGGGCCACACAAGCCTGAAACACCTGAATTATGATTGGATATTGAATTGTGATGGGATCATCCTCTAAAAGATGCATTAAATGAGGCTTGTGGATGCAAAATAAGGCCAATTAAAGCATAAAGAAGCCCAATTATTAGTGATAATCATAGAAAAGTGTGAAAGTGTGTCACAACACTTTACAACACCTTAGATAAGGTAGGATTAAGAATAAGAAAAGATTTATTAAGTGTAATTAATCAATAAAACCTTAGAAAAGTGTGAAAGTGTGTTAGAACACTTCACATCACTTTAGCAAGGTACCATTTGAATTCATTAGTTCAAAAGAGCCCAAGATCTAATGTGAATGTGTCAACCACATTACAACACTAAATCAAGGCACCATTAAGCCGAGTTTATAAGGAGGGCCCAAACAAGCAAGGGAAAAGTAGAAGAGATACTATTTCTATTACGACATTTAGCCCCCACTTTAGTGAGAGGATGAACTTGCTTCAAACTCACACTAAAGTAGAAAAACACACATCAAGATGGTTCCAAATGCACCAATATTGGTAAGATAAAATGACAATGATCAAGAGGGGTGATCAAGCCCCGGGATCAAGATCCCATGGAAAACCAACATAAGTACAAATGAACACACATGAAAATGATAAAGAGCATCAACGAACTACAAGCATGCATTGTCAAAGACACAGAGAAAGTAAAATAAAATGACAAAGAAAGAGGGGTGGATCAAGCTTTGACCGTTTGTCCATCACGGTGTGGATTAGATCTAGTGTTTGTCTGAAAAAAACATACTCACTCTGGGGAAAAGGAACTCCAAGATGTTCATTGGGTCAAAATTCCAAGAAGGTGACAAACATACATTCATGGTTGTATGTGCTCACACACATGCAAGTGGCTAAGCGAAATTCATGCTCTCATTTAGCTTCCCATCAAACCATAGCAAAGTTATACCTCCTGATAACTTTAATCTAAGGTGCCACACAAAAATTATTTTTGAGCTTCATGAGGAAATCAAAGCTTTGTATGCTTGGAGCTCATGAACAAACAAGATGGCTCTACAAGCATGCAAGCTATGTTATGCAAGGTGGCCACATCACTAAAAATGTAAAATGCAACAAAAGGAAACATTCAAGGGAGTCTTGCTTAGTTCATGTGAGGTATTTAACTTAGGGAACATTATGCCTAATGTCTCCAAGAAAGGACCAACTAAATAATAGAAAATTCACAACTTAGGGGATGTAGTGCGTCACATCAAGACACTAAGAGGAATGCAATGTGTTATGAGAGATCACGCTCTTGAAAGAAATCACACCCAATGTCATCCAAAAAGTGAAAAATGCATCGTATAAAGTAAGAAGACTATACTATGAACCATGAAATAGAAAAATGCCAAAGGAATAGTGCCAATGTATGCCCCCACTTTAAAGAAATTGTTAAAAACCATACTGTGATCAATTAATTTAAAGTAGCAAATTGAAAATGAAAACAATAAAGAAGACATGAGAGGCAACTTGGAAAGCCCTATGCCAAGTCATATGTTTTCAAGTAAAGCTACATCATGCAAAAGAAAAGAGAAAAGAGAAAAAGGGGGTTGCCCCCAAAATGAAACTCCAAACATATGAGGGATCTCTGGTTTTGGGGTTAGTATATTCTTGCTATGATGTTTTTAGAGAGCTTGGAACTATCATCATTCCCGAAATACACATAGAACTAGAAGAATAACATAAAGAGAGAGAAAAAATAAAAATTCTTTTGGGTCAACATGGAAGAAACATGAATGTCTCGACACCTTGCTTCATCCCCAAAAGGAAAACACAAAAAAAATGAGAAAGATAAAGAGAAAGATTTTGGGCCAACATGGAAGAGACATGAATGTCTCGATGCCTTGCGTCATCCCCAAAAGGAAAAAAACAAGAAAAATGAGAAAGATAAAGAAAAAGATTTTGGGTCAACATGGAAGAGACATGAATGTTTTGATGGTTTCCGTCATTCCCAAAAGGAAAACACAAGACAAATGAAAAATATAAAGGAAAATTGAAAAGATGCATGACATAGAGAAGAATGAAATACAAATAGAGGAATGTCACAAAGAGAGAGGATATAAAAAAAAGCATCACAGGGGATCACATCACACACATGTAATCACACAAAATAAAATGAAAAAGAAATAATGTGAAATACTAGTAAGGCACATGCGAGTCAACTTAAAGTAGGTCGTTTGCATCCCAATCTCAGTCTTTATAAACAAAAGGCAGACAACTAGCCAAAGGGAAAATGACAAGTGTATTACTAGGAAAATCCTATCTACCTCTTGGTTCCACTGAGTACAAGACAAGAATGAGTGGACATAGGTGATGGGAAAGGTCATGTAGTGGTGAGAATACAAGATTTTACAACTATTACATGACAAGGGGTGGAAGGGGGTATATTGTACAATCACCAGATAGCAATTATCATTATCAAAGTGATATTTACTCGACATGATTTTGAATGCACAAAACTCATGAGGACTATGTCAAAGAGTTACATGTGACATTGACAATAGTATAAGTCCATGGTTTTGAAGTATTTATAATTTTCTTTCACTTTTAGGTGGTGGATAAGGGAACTTTAATTTCTTTAGTTTGTAAGGCTTCTTGCGCATGCTAGATTCCCCAACTTCTTGAGTTGAAGGTTGAGGAGGAAAACCAAAGATGATCTCTTCTTCTTTAAGAAGCATCGGTTCTTCTTTAGGAAGGAGGATATTCATATCAGGAAGAAAATACAAGACTACTATACCATCACTATGAAGCCTTAGATATTCTTTAGGAGCACTTTTGTTGAGAGGAGGATCTTCATATACTACCCCTTTGGTTTCTTCAGTTGGTATTTTCTCTAGGAGTTGATGAATTTAGTGTTCACTTCTTTTATCACGTCCTTGTTTACTCAAGATTGCAAAGCCTTTCCATATGTCTCTTCTAGGTTGATAGGAGTTTCTATCACTTTGTTAACGTAAATTCGTTGAGTGTTTGCTTGCTTAGAGGACCTAGGTTCATCTACTATAGGAAACTTAGGCTCAACTTATGTCTCAACTTCAAGATGTAAATAACTAAACATCTCAAGAGGTGGTCTTATAGGGGGTGTGGGTTGTTCCATTGATGGATTAAAGGATGCATTAGCTTCAAGGTTATTAAGGAAATTGTTTAGAAACTTATTCATGTTGTCATCATCTTCTCCAATGATGTCAACATCATGAGGAGGACATGCAATAGGAGTTGAGTGAGCATGAGTGTGTTCAATTTCATTAGGGTCATTTCCAAAAGCACAACTTGACATATCCACTAAGGATTTCAAGGACATCCAAAGCTTACCAAAGCACATATCCATGATGCTAATTTTAGATGCTAAACTATACAACAATGTGAAATGAAAATGCTCTAAATGCAATTTTGAATTTAAGCAATGCACAAGATTTAATGAATTGAGTGAAAAAAAAGAGATGTAAATTGAAACAAAAAGGTAATAACAACAAACAAAAACTCAAAAAACAAAATTTTAATGCTAGAAAATGCAGTGCAAAATGTGCATAGGGACTAATTCACCCAAGGTGGCGAATGAGTCCTAGTAGGGATTTTTTTCAAAAAAAATAGAAACTTTCAGTTGATTTTTATGGTTTTTATGTTTTATGACCTAAATTCTAAGTGCAAATGCATATTTTCTATGAAATGAGGTGCAAAAATGCAGCCTATATGAACTTTCACTATTGCACAATTTGAAACCCTAGAATGCCAATTAACTAATTATGCAAACTCTAATGCAATGTTAATGCAAGCCAAATCTAGGATGATGATGCACTGCAAATCATAATTATGTTGCTCTAAATGCAAGTTCACCAGAATGTGGTATAGGGAAAATGGGGTTGTTTGAATGCTATCATATGACTTAGGACATAGAGCATACCTACTTTCTGCCTACTACAATCAAGGATAACCCTTGAGATCTC
Organism: Sequoia sempervirens; assembly: GCA_007258455.2. Taxonomy (NCBI): domain Eukaryota; kingdom Viridiplantae; phylum Streptophyta; class Pinopsida; order Cupressales; family Cupressaceae; genus Sequoia; species Sequoia sempervirens. Next base: position 44,767 of record VDFB02040557.1, on the reverse strand, counting down.
AATGCAACGGAGAAAGAGATCTTGCAAGAGGGTTATCCTAGGGGTTGATTGCAAACTAATAAGGGGTTCACTACCAAGTTTAGACTTGGAAAAGAAAATTAAATGCAAGATGAAGTGTAAAACCCTAATATGATGCAAAATTGAATTAAATGACCTAAGAATGCAAATGAAACAACACAAAAAACTACAAAATAGAATGTGTGCACCTGGAAATCTAGAGATGGTTGGAAGGAGGCTTGAAACACTAGAAAATTTTATTTTAATGCTGGGTGGGACACATTTTTCAAGTTGGACAAATCATTCTAGAATTTGGGTTTCTATACGAGAAGAAGAATCTGCCAAATGGGCATTCAAATCTTCAAAAAAATGAATTTTAACTAAAACTCGGACTCATTCACTAGAAGTGGTGAATCAATGTAGTTAGGATTTTATGAAGCTTCAAAGTCTAATCTGCCTCTTCTATGTTTGCTTTGTCCTTCCTAATTGATTTCTCAATTTAAAACCCTGATTTACAACTTGTAGGTGATCTCTAAGTATCTCCAATGCTTGATGACAATTTTGAATGATTTGACAACTTTTATCCAATCTTGCTCCTTAGGAAATATAAAAACTAGACTTGCAAATCACATAGAAGGAAGAGGGGAAAATGTTGGGGGGTTAGTAGAAAGGGGTTTTCCTTGGTCAAACCCCATTTTAGAAATCAAGATCGTGAAATGAAATAAAAAAGGAATTTAGAATGATGAATGAACAAATGACAGTGTTGCAACTCACCAAACCCTTGCAATAAAGTGTTGCAAATATGCTTGAAATGGCTGCAATGGATGTAGATCTTGACTCTTGCTTGAATGATGTTGATCTTGAATGAAACACTTGCTTGAATCATAATACCCTACATCACAATTGTTAGCTCCAAAGAAAACATGATGCATGAAGTCCTTGACATGATGCTTGTTACTTGAATGTTGCTCTAAAATACTTGATAATCAGTCCTTGAATTCTCTTGAATGCTCTTGTAAACTCAAAATTTCTATGAGAATGCATAATTGAATGCTTGGGGTGAAAATGAGTGAAAGAACCTTGTATTTATACTCAATTATGCAAGAATTTTTGATATTACAAGACTATAAGCTGACATCATATCTAGGAGGATTATATCCCACCAAGAATTTGAATTAATTTTGATTTTGGGCCACATGGGACTCATTTTTCCAAGGTGGCGAATGAGTCCCATCAGGCATAATGTATAGGACGAGAATTAAATATGCTTAGAAATGTTTGAAACTAGGTTTAGGACCCAAAAACCTTGGTGGGACTCATTTTCCCAAGGTGGCAAATGAGTCCCAGATCTCTAAATCTGGGCTAGACAAGCCTGAGACACTTGAATTATGATTGGATATTGATTTTTGTTGGGATCATCCTCAAAAAGATGCATTAAATGAGGTTTGTGGATGCAAAATAAGGCCAATTAAAGCATAAAGAAGGCCAACCCTAGAAATTTGTGAAAGTGTGTCACAACACTTTACATCACTTTAGATAAGGAAGGATTAAGGTTGAAAAGAGATTTATTAGGTGTAATTAATCAATAAAACCTTAGAAAAGTGTGAAAGTTTGTTACAACACTTCACAACACTTTAGCAAGGTACCATTTAAATTCATTAGGTCACAAGGGCCCAAGACCTAATGTGAATGTTTCAACCACATTACAACACTAAATCAAGGCATCATTAAGCCTATTTTACAAAGAGGGCCCAAACAAGCAAGGGAAAAGTAGAAGGGATACTTTTTGCATTACCACAACTGTCTTAAATAACATGCATTCCTATTTTTTCCATTCTCAACTATCACATTAACTAATATAGGTAATTTTATGTTGAGTGTATGAATTTTATTTAATTAGCCTAGATTAAGCTTAGGCAAAAGTAATTTTCCTTCACATTTTTTGTGAGCCTATCCTATTTTATAATAACCTATGGTTTGTCTTTAAGGTTTATACTTTGACTATTTTACAATTTCACATTATTTTTAACTCCCCCATATGTGCTTGGGCCCATTTGAGCTATTAAATTATCCATTTTATGCTCATCTTCAAAAAATGAAAGCTAAATTAGGAATCATAATTTAATGTTTATTTAACAACACTTAAAGACTCAAAATAGGTTTGGATTAGGGTGCTAGTGCCCTTTTCCAACCTATTTTGATCCAATTTAAAATATATTATTGTTAGTATTTTAACATTTATAAATTTAAACTCATTTGTCAACTTTTGATAATTAATTTTTTGGGAAATAAAAAAATACATATAAATAAAAGTATTTTTTAATTGACTGGCATTACTAGTCATGAAAGGAAATATGTATAGATGCCAAAAGAATTTAATGGTGTAGTTTTTTGAGAAGGTTCTAGAATAGTAACAAAGGAAGTCACAATAAATATAGTAACTGATATATATTTTTATTTTCCCTAAGTTGAATGATTGATTGCAAGAATCTTGTATCTCAGTGCAACCAGACACTTTACCAATCATCTAGAATAAATTATTTGAAGATCAAACAATGAAGATTAAAGATTCAAAATATTTCACTATTGTTGTATATAACCAGGCATTAGTACCATCCTAATTAGAAGATGAAACATGTAAATTTTCTCATTTGTTATATGATGTTTCTCTATTACATTTAAATGAATTGAACAACATAGATTCATGTATATCATGTTTTGATAATGAATATTTCCACTTAATAATGTTGATATGCATGCATTTAAATAGGAAGCTAGAATACTTCCCATAGACAGAGTCCAAACAACCACACAAAGTGAAGATTGATGCATAAATTATAGAAGAAATTAAATTAAATTTAGAAGATCTTTATTGGGGATGTTTCTAATTATGTAAATTTATTTCAAAAGATAAACATTGATTCATTCTTCATACTATATAATGATTTTGAACAATGTGAACTTCCATGCTTCATATGCTATGAATGATAGATCAAATTTTCATAATGGATTACTAATTTATGAAATTAATTGTGATTTGCATATCACTGATGCAAGTGAAATAATCCATCACGAGTTACATCCTCCTAAAATTGAAGAAATGAAGTTATCAGATGAAGGAACACCTAATAAAAGGAAAAACATTCTAGCTGAAGAACTAATAAACCAGGTTGTACTTCTCCTTTTATCAATAAATTATGATACATATTATTTTGGTTATTGAGATTTAAGAAATAGAACATGCATATAGATCAATCATGAACATAATGTAATCTATTAGAGCTATTAATTTTTCATAGAAATTTTATAGAAGGGTATGTGCAGGATCATGATGGGCCAAAAAGTGGTGATATGATGGGTATGTGTAGGGTATGTGGCTGATGACTTTTTTTTACCCAAAATTGATGAAACAAAAAGGGTTTTTCAAGGAGATTCTAAAATTTCAACCAATATAAATTATGCTTTATTTTGAATTTAATAAATAATTATTATTCATTTTCTATTTGAATTACGACTAAAGTCCTGATTGATAGGCTGATTGAAAAATGTCTATAGCTTTTAAACAGTAACACATTTTTTGAATCTGAAACATGTGTCACATTCTATGCTTTGCATAATATAGGATTAAAAAAAATGAATTTCATGAAGTTTTGACCAAGTTAAGGTGGTTAGACATACAAGTTTTTATATTTTTTAAAAGTTGTAATAAAAAAATCATAATTAATTATTTACTAGAAAAAAATATGCATCACATCAGGACATGAGTCCTCTACTTATATCTAAAATCTTATAAAAAAATATTATCATTTTACTGTGATTAGGGTGGTCAAATAGACACTTCTTATTTTTTCCGTAAAATTTAAGTACTACAGGATTGAAATTTCAAATTTTCACCAAATAGATTTTTTAAAAATAAACCTATGAGTTTAGAAACTACATTCAATTTGATACATATTCTATTCTTATATATTCTTATTCAAATTTTTATGTCAAGTTTCCTAACTATGATTTTTCTAAATTTTTGGCCACTTAAGGGTATGTTTTTTCCATAAGAATATGGAATTAGTATATTTTTTTTAATATAACAATGAATTTGTAAAACTTAAAAATATGAAAAATACCTTGATACTCCTACATGTACTAGAAAATCATGTAAATGTAAATGTTGATTTCTATCATCATAAACATAGTTTATTTAGAGAAGTTTCTTGTACATAAGTAGGTCAATTTGTTTCTATTTTTCCCTTTTGATTTTTGGTTGTTTTGATTTTAGTGATTTTTATTTTTCTAGAATGTCTATATGGATCAAATTGTAACCTTCTTAAAGTTTTTAGGATATTTTTAAAATAAAAGTTTGTAACTTTTCCATGGATCATAATTATTTATAGTGTTCATTGAAGGTGTAGTCCACTTGATAAGTAATGAATTGAACTATTGAGAGAAACCACACATATTAGAACATATTAATGTTTCTTGAGTAATTTGGGATTCATGGATGCTTACATTAACTAAAAAAAATAAAGAATTGTCTTTTCTACCACTTGGTTCCCAAACCTAATAGCAAGCTTTATTGCTTGCAATTTGAAAGAAAAGAAAAAAGTAGAAAAATAAATATCAAAAGAAAGCATTGAAATTCCATAGATATCAAACTCTTTAAGAAGATTTAAATATCTCTACTAGGGTTACAAATGCCTGGATGGAAGTAGATAAGTGTTTGATGGAATCAAATACATAACCTCGTTAGGGCTATGGGTGCCTAACTAATAGAAAGGAAATGTGCAAGGAAGCTTAAAAGGTTAAATTATCCTATGTACAGCTTAATATAAGTATTTGTATTATTTATTAATTATATCCAGGAAAAGGAATGAATCAATTACACATACTTAGGTTTTCTTGGATAAATCAGTTATTTATCTGAAGATAGTTATGTTATTATGCAGTTGCCCTTTAAGAAATGTTGATTTGTATGAAAATTTGGAAATTCTATGTTTATAATTTTTTCTCTAAAAATAAGATAAAATATTTATTTATTTTCTTTGGTTGCTTGTTGTTTTTCCTTTTCACAACACGTCCCATATTTCTTTTGGTAAAATAAGAACCTCCTCTTTCACTTTGGCTTTCATCTTTCCCTACAGTTGAAACAATTTCCTCAAAATCCTATGATATAAAAATTGGTCATTCATTTTCCTTAAATTTCATCATTGATAAAAAGAGAAAGAAAAATAACATAAGTTACCTTTTGGAGTTTGTCAAAATTACTCAAAATGTGTTAGTTATTTTCTTGAGCATTTTAGTTTATGAATGAACTCACTTCCAATTCACTTTCTTTTCTCTACAAATTTGGTTAAGTTAGATTTTCTTGTATTTCAAAATTTTTATTTTCTAGTGAACCAAACTTTTTCAAGTGTTTAAATTCTAGTTCACTTGTAACCTGATTTCCTATAAATTCTACTTCTAATGCAAAATATTGAAATGTTCACTTGCATAGCAAATTCTTGCAACCATATCAATGGTATTTGAAAAATCATATTTCTTAATATACTTGTGAAAAAATGAGGTGCAAATGAAATTTTTTATGTTTAAATATCAAGTTCACTTCAAACCTCATATCTCAAAAAATTAGTAAATATTTCTAAAATTTCACTTTGAACCTGATTTCCCACAAAAGATCACTTAAAAATAAAAATTCTACAAAAATTCACTTGGAAAAGAAAATCTCATAAAAAATCACTTGAAAGTGAAATTCCTACAAAAAAATCACTTGAAAGTGAAAATCCCACAATAAATTGCTTGGAGTTTGATTTCTTAGAAATCTTGTAGCAATTGAAATACTTAGAGTGCATGTACACTATCCTGAACGCCTCTCTAGGGAATTTTTTACAAACACTATATATTTAATAGGAAAATACCAAACTTGTAAGCAAAAAATGAAATAATGTGTGCTTGATTTCAATTGTACTAAGCTCCATTATGAAGTTATTATTCAAGATTCAAATTTCAAGTTTGATGTTTCTATTTAAATTTTACAGCATACTCAAGTTTTGAATGTTTTCCTCTTGAATACTCCTACATCATGAATATTGTTGTACTCTTGCACTAGCATGCCAAAATATTGGGCACTTCTACTAGGTGATGTGTTCTTGCATTATATGTATGCAAGAACCTATGCACCAATGTAAGGTTGGTCACAGGGAAAAAATAACTTATGTATTTATACTTAGGAAATTTCTTAACTTTTTCCTCTAGTTGATCTTGCAAATCATCATTTTCTTTACCAAATATCTTTCTAAAAACGGACCAAGGAACAAGAATTCGCCATGGGAATTGCTTATCAACAAAAAGAAGGCTCACATAAGCTATCTTCCCTCTAGAAAAATAGAACATTCTTAGTGTCAAAGATTGAGAAAAATTAATCCTTGTGGGGATGGAAACATAGCTTGTTTTCATGGCCCTGATACTAGTGATCCCCAGTCCTTGTCTTGTCGGAAAACCCTTAAAGGCTCTGCCCCGCTGTCTTTTCCTAAGCGGCAACCTCTGCTTGAGTGCCCTAGTCTGGGTTTTATCACCCCGCCCTGTCTTAATCCCTAGCCGTCTCCTGGTTGCCCTACTCCTGGTTTGTTCCCAGGTGTGAAAGGTAACCCTGTTATGAAACTTGTTTCGTATTCAGGAAATTCTATGGAAATCCTCTCTGACAAGCCCATGGTCAGTAAGGAGTCGGCCCCTTGTGCTCCTGCTTCTGGTAATTATGGGAATGATCATTTAGAGTCCCCTATTCAGGATGAAATCAATTCTGCCTTGAATAAGCTTAAGCCTGAGGATTTGGTTAGTTTAGCGGAAAAAAGTACGGATGGCCTTTTTACCGTTTTCAAATGGACCCAGAAAGAAGTCTGTAAATTGAAAGGTCATGTTACTGATCTCAGCAACAAGGTCAAGGATATGGAGCAGAAAATTAGTGGGAACAGTGGAGACAATGATGAACAGGAAACTCCTTTACCGAGGAAAAGACAACAGTTACAGGAGGATAGATTGGTTAGCATCGAGTGTAGCATGTCCAAGATTGAACAAAACATTAGGGCTACTATTGCTAACAATCATAAAATTGCAAGGCATAACACCATCATCATCAATGTGATGGTGGAAAAGCTTGAAAAAAACCAAAAGGGATCGCTGGTTGTGGAGTTGGATGTGGATAGGGGTGGCAGCAGATCGGCTGGTGAAGGGATTTCGACTCGTACCAGGGCTAACATCAAGAGGAAGACCCCGACTTCATCTCATATGGTTCAAATTCTCAAGCAGGGGTTATAGGACATGCAGAATGTTGAAAAGGAAGCCGAGGATTTACTTAACACCTTGGAGTAATGTAATGTTTTGTATGCTGGTTTTTTGGGTGGTCCTTTTTTAGGGCCCTTTTGTCTTTTATTGCTGTCTTTTCCTTCTTTGGGACAGCTGTCCGGTTGTTTGTCCTTTCTCTGTCTATCTCTTGTTGTTTAAACTCTGTGGTTTTAGGTCCCTGTAAAACCTATTTTTTCCTTTTCAAAAACATAGCTTGTTTTCATAGGAGCATCCTCAACAAAATAACATATAAATGTGTGCTAGCCATAAAGGAAAGCAACAACTAGATCCTCTACATTGCACCTAAAATTATCTATAAAGCCAACACCCTTTACAAAAGCTTTCTATTAATTTTTTCGTGTTAGAGAGTATAATTTTATATGTGCATAGATGATACATTAATTTTTAATTTCTAATTTATTATGTAGAGAATATTACCTTTTATGTATACAATTTTGAAAAACAATCTTGACTTTAGGTTGATGATTTATCTTCAAGCTGTCATTTCTCTCTACTTTAAGTCGATAATTTATCTTTAAGTTGATGATTTTCCTTCATACAATCTTGACTTTAGGTTGATGGTTTGTCATGAATGGGACTTAACCTTGCTTTGCCCATTTTTTTCTCAAATTCTTTAAAAATTCCCTTAGTGCTCTTAAGTTTCATTTTTCTCATTGCTTATAATTGATATGAGATATTTCTTGTGGGTTTCTATGAGTTACTTTACTTAAAGTCTTTTTTGCATAATCCTTCATGTACCTATTCATGCATTTAATATTGGTGGGATCTCTAAAATCCAAAGTCTAGTTGGTTTTTAGTTTTTTTAGATATTGTTGTCTCCTTTTACAATATTTTCATGTCCATCTACACCTCCTAGGTGTAGTTTACCTCCATTTTTTCATATAGTTTTTTTTCATCTCAATTTCCTCACAAAAATTTACTTCCAAGTATATTATCAAATGTTCCAAGTGTAAAAACATAATTTTGTACATTATCAACATATTTTTTCATACCAAACTAATTTTTTCCTTTTTTTGTAATTTGAATCTCAAAACCCCTTTAAACCAAAAAAATGGATATGGGTGAGGATGATTATATTTTTTCAAATCAAGCTTCTTAACTACATCAAGTGAAACCAAATTATATTGACAACTAAGATCTAAAAATGCACTTGTACCCATGTTTTATTCTTTCAATATATGCAGCATATCAAGCACATGCTTCATCTAGGTCCTTTATCTTTGCAATGATGATTCTTTTTCTAACATTAAAGTGCAACCCACCAAGATATTTGATGATGGTATTCTCCTCCAATACCAAGAAACATGGTTAATCTACAAAATTCAACTGTGTAGTCTTGTATACTTTGCTCAATACCTTGTCCATAATACAATCAATTCATCTTTATTGGTCAATTTCATGTCCAATTACATAAAAAAAATTATACAACAAAACTTTGAAACACACCCAAATAGACACTACTAACTTATTTTTCTTCACCGAAGAAGCATGTGGTCATGTAATCGCATTAAACATTAAAATATGCCTCCACTTATTTTAACCAAGAATCCTATATTTTTGCATCATCTTGCCCTTCAAATTTTTTGATTTCTACTTTAGTTTCAACTTTGAATGCAATAATTTTAAAATTTACCTTGTTCCTCCTAATTTTTTTTGTTCTAAAAAATCTCCTTGTCAATACCAAACTTCTTGAATAGAGAACACACCGATATACTCATGGATGATTGTTCTTTAGTAATTAGGACTTGGTTTCAAAATCATGTTCAATCTTATTGTTGAATTATCCATTATCAGTTCATCATGCTCCATTTCACGTGTCTCTCCAATGTTGTCACTAATTCATCCAAATCCCTTTCTATCCTTGTTTCTCTATTTTAGTATTCAAATTGTAAGGAAATAATTGTGTATCCTTTGAAGACCTTATCAGTAGCACATAGTTAATATCACTCAATTCCCTTACAAATAAAACCCTTTGATATCAAAATTATTTCTAAAACATCTCTCTACCCCTTGTGTGCAACTATCAATCAAAACAATTTGATCTAACAAATAAATATTTATTATTTTTCACTTGTCAACCTCTAAATGATTTCTTTGCCATACCCACTTTGCTAAGGCATGAGTTCAACCCTTCATGAAATCATTGAGCTTGGATGATCACACACCACTTGAATTTCATGGCCACCATATGTGTTTTTGAATGGTTTATACTTAAATAATTGTGGCCAAGCAACACTATTACCTCCATCAAGAATTATTGAAAGGACAACTTCAACATAGATACATGAAGTCAATAAATTATTGGCATATCATTGTAGCTTAGAGAATTGAAAATAGGTTAGGGTATCTCTACCCTCTCATGAATAAATTCAAAAGAAAATTATTTTCTAACCAATTATTTGAATTCACAAACAATTTACAGATAATCAAAGCAAATATAACATCACAGTTTCACAACTCACCAGTGTTGTCAACAATTTAGGGGGTTTTAGCCTTGTCATCACTAATTTTGGAAATAATCACAATCAATATACCATTTTCCAAATTATCTTTCACATTATCCAGATCTACAATGCCCGACAAACTAAATTGTCGCCAAAATTAACCCATAACACACTCTAGTTTGTGCTATTTCTAGCCAAACTTATCATCTTCTACAATGCATGAAAAACTAAATTGTTTGAAAAATTAACCCACAACACACTCTAGTTTGTCATTTCTAGCCAAATTTATCATCTTCTACAATGCCTAAAAAACTAAATTGTGTCCAAAATTAACCCACAACACACTCTATTTTGTTTCATTTCTAGCTAAATTTATAGTCTTCTTTGACTTGTTGTTTGCTAATTGTAGTCATCCTATTTTCCTTCACTTCAATATTTATCTTCTCACGTGTTAACTCTATAAACATATCATCACATTGAAAGAGGCGTCTTATTAGTCCTTGCCTATATAAGGGCAAAGATTAATGTTTTCACCTTTTCATTTCTATATTAGTTTGCATTGAAGGTCATGTGTGAATTCAAAAGATGGAAATTTCCTAATGTTCTTATTTAAACATGTTTTCCTTTATATTTTTTTAAAAACTATTTACTATTGCAAATTTTCTATTTTTTTATCATTAGGGAAAAAGGGGAATGGCATGGTGTGGCGGGTGGTATTCTTAAATAATTCACATGCCTTGTCTATGCATCCAAATTTTGCATATGTGTTTGCTAGGGTCAGCTACATAATTCCTTCCCTCAAGAAAATGCACAACCAATTCATTTCATTCACACTTGTAAGGCCAAGTGATCTCAAAAGTGAAAATATATAGAGAAAGATGAGGACAAAGCATAGTTCATCATTTCAAAGCTAGCGCGTATAGGCTTTCATGCCCTACTCCAAAACCAACCACCTAAGAGATTGATTCATTGATGCAATCCCCAAGTCTGAATATTATTGCAATGGAGAAAGCCCCAAGGCATATGATCTGGAAACTAAAGAGATCTATTATGCCTCTACCACTGCTGTCTGGTTAGACAATCTGTCTGGTATTTTTTCAGTTGCCTCTGCCACTTCTATGTTGGTTTGTATGAAGGAGCCTCCTCCCTTTTGGGCTAAGGCTTGGATTAATCACTTGACTCTGAAAATCAATATTTTCTACTGGATTATGCTACAGAATAAGATTCTCACCTTGGACAATCTTGGAAAAAGAGGAATTCAATTACCAAACATGTGTTATATGTGCAGGAATGAAGTCGAGACTATTAATCACCTTTTCCTTCATTGTCCTTTTGTGTTGAATATTTGTGATAAATTAATGGGGCTTCTTGATCTGGTGTGGGTTTTTCCTGCTTCTGTTGAAGATTTTTTCATTCAATGGAAAGCTCCCTCTAAAAATCCTTTTGTGAGAAAGCTATGGTCTTTTATTCTTCCTTTTGTGTCTTGGAATATATGGAAGGAAAGGAACAATAGAGTGTTTAGGGATAAAGAAATGTCGGAAGGAAATTTGTTTGCTAAAATTGTTAGGGCTATAAAGGAAATTTTATCCTTAATTCCTGGAAAAATGTTCGAGAATGCTTTCTGGTCTCCTTTTGATATTGCTATGGCTAAAAAATGGAATTCTAAATTAGTTGGTTCAAATATAATCAAACCTGGAGTGAGTGGGAGAGATAATGCTATTTGGTCTGTGCCACCTTTGGGCTGGGTGAAAGCCAATTTTGATGGTGCGGCTAAAGGTAACCCTGGGAAAGCTGGTAGTGGGTGTGTGTTAAGGGACAACATGGGGGCTTTTATTGCGGATTTTGCTGTGGACATTGGAATTCAAACTAATCATGTCGCGGAAGCAGTTGGGGCTTTTCATGCGGTCAGTCTAGCCCTCAAGATCAACACGAAACATCTTTGGCTGGAGGGTGATTCTTTGAATATAATAAATTGCATTCTTGGGCTTACCCCCCCTGTGGACCATCAAAAAATGGATCGAAGACACGAGAACTTTATTAAGCAAATTTGATAAAGTGAATGTTTCCCACGCCTATAGAGAAGCCAATAGGGTGGCAAATTTCTTCGCTAATGAAGGGGTAAGGAAGGGTGGGGAAAACACGTGGAGGAAGAATGACTTCATTCATCATGAAGTGAAAGCGCTTATTTATTATGATTCAGTGCATGGAAGAGAAGGCAATCTTAGTCATAATGAAACAGATAAAGATCAGGTACATCGATTTCATTAGATTTGATGGGACCGACGTCATTTTCTTTTTTAAGAAGGGCCTGTGGCACGCTTTCTGGGTATTCGACAAAAAATACCTATACGGGACCCAGAGCAACTGTTCAGTGCTTATTTACAGTGAGCTGATTATGGGTGGAGAAAGAAAACGGGCGGAGCTAAGCAATTTCCAGGAGCACAGAAAGAATGCTAAAGCGTGGGAAAGAATTGAAAAGGGGGGTTTAGTCCCATATATGGAAAAGCTTCATGGTACGGATGAGGGGATTCTGAACTATTTTGTTAAAAACTGAAAAAATGGTGAGATCGTGCTGTTTGGCAGGAATGTTAAGCTAAGTGAGGACTTAATAGGGGAGATAACTGGTCTTTCTACTGAGGGTGTCAAATTCTACCGGAACCGACGATTCTCTGATGAAGCGGTCATTAAATTTTCTAAAAAAGATAAGGAGAAAGCGAAGATGGTGAAGGTTGCTAATAGCTACTTTGATGTGGAGTCCATCAAATCTATTTGGAGGAAAGTTTTAAGAGTTGTTATGGAATATATCACGGTTGACGGGCGCTTTACCAGAGTCTATGGTTACCACTTTGCCATTCTGAACCATTTCCGGCATAAGGTTCGTATATCTCTGCCTTTTTACTTATTTTCTTCTCTAAAGAATTACCTCGATGATGTGGAAAGAAACCCTAGGAGGAATGCTATTATTCACCCTAGTCTTGTTAGGCTCATTTTTGAGCATTTTCAAAATTTACCTGCTTTGCCTAAAACTGTTGATATTGAAGAATTGGATGATGAGGAGACAGAAAGTAGTAGGGAGATTGAACCCCGGGCCCCCCCAGCTTGTGATCTTGTTGGCCCTGATACCATTGATCCCCAGTCCTTGTCTTGTCGGAAAACCCTTAAAGGCTCTACCCCACTGTCTTTTCCTAAGCGGCAACCTCTGCTTGAGTGCCCTAGTCTGGGTTTTATCACCCTACCCTGTCTTAATCCCCAGCCGTCTCCTGGTTGCCCTACTCCTGGTTGCCCTACTCCTGGTTTGTCCCTAGGTGTGAAAGGTAACCCTGTTATGAAACTTGTTTCGTATTCAGGGAATTCTATGGAAATCCTCTCTGACAAGCCCATGGTCAGTAAGGAGTCGACCCCTAGTGCTCCTGCTTCTGGTAATTTTGGGAATGATCATTTAGAGTCTCCTATTCAGGATGACATCAATTCTGCCTTGAATAAGCTTAAGCCTGAGGATTTGGTTAGTTTAGTGGAAAAAAGTACGGATGGCCTTTTTACCATTCTCAAATGGACCCAGAAAGAAGTCAGTAAATTGAAAGGTCATGTTACTGATCTCAGCAACAAGGTCAAGGATATGGAGCAGAAAATTAGTGGGAACAGTGGAGACAATGATGAACAGGAAACTCCTTTACCGAGGAAAAGACAGCAGTTACAGGAGGATAGATTGGCTAGCATCGAGTGCAGCATGTCCAAGATTGAACAAAATATTAGGGCTACTGTTGCTAACAATCATAAAATTGCAAGGCATAACACCATCATCATCAATGCGATGGTGGAAAAGCTTGAAAAAAACCAAAAGGGATCGCTGGTTGTGGAGTTGGATGCGGACAGGGGTGGCAGCAGATCGGCCGGTGAAGGGATTTCAACTCGTACCAGGGCTAACATCAAGAGGAAGACCCCGACTTCATCTCATATGGTCCAAATTCTCAAGCAGGGGTTACAGAACATGCAGAATGTTGAAAAGGAAGTCGAGGATTTACTTAACACCTTGGAGTAATGTAATGTTTTGTTTGCTGGTTTTTTGGGTGGTCCTTTTTTAGGGCCCTTTTGTCTTTTGTTGCTGTCTTTTCCTTCTTTGAGACAGCTATCTGGTTGTTTGTCCTTTCTCTGTCTATCTCTTGTTGTTTAAACTCTGTGGTTTCAGGTCCCTGTAAAACCTGTTTTTTCCTTTTCAAAAACTATGATATCTATCATGTGATAAATCAATCCCCTTTTAAATTAGGGTATTTAAACAACTCATAGTTGTAAGAAATATAAAGACAAGAAAGAGCTATATTTTGAAGTATTTTTTTCATATAATTCTTTAAAATTAGTTTTGGAATATTTTATACTTGATTATAGTGGTCAAATATTGACATGACTTCTTATATCAAGTTTTTTTATTACTATTAAAATCTAAATTAAATGATTGGATTTTTTTTTTTTAAATTCTAATTGGAATGTTCACTTGTAACTATTGAAACAATGCCTACTTCTCTCTTACATTTGATAATATTACTTAATAGTGTAAATTTTTATTAATATAGTATAGCTCTATATTAATAAGTATAATCGAAATTTATGTTTTAGGTTATAAGATTTCATAATATTTTATAAGTATATGTGTTAATATGTTTATAAAAATATTTGAACATTTAATAAGTATTTTAATATCAATATTAATTTAAATAATATTTATAATTACAATTATAAATATTTTCAGTTTATTTATTTCATTGATTGGATAAATAATTGTGAATATTTTAAAATAGTTTTCTTATTATAATTGTTTGTCATAATTTAATATAATTTTTTAATATAAAAATAATAGAAAATATAGATTTATATTGTTTGAACAATTTTCTCACTTTTTTATGTGCTAATGAGCTTGTGCAAAATCTATCTTCACAAAACCTGAGCACAAACATGAGCCATGTAACTTAGCCTTAAAGTTGTATCACTACAGAAAGGTGCAAAATACTATTTTTCCATGATGTCATTTAGCATAGGTAATGTCTATGAGCCTTAAATTTTTGAATCTATCTTGATTGATGAGCTCTAATGGAGAAATAATCAACTCAATGCTTTCTAATTAAAGCAATTTTACTTTCTAGTCTTTTATACTTTGACACCTATACAACCATTAATTGTCAAGTCTTGGGCCCTTGCTCATTAGTCAATTGATAGAAAATATGAAACATGTGTCCTTGTCATACATAACAATAGTTACATTTAAAAAAAATCATATTTGTCAATCTTCAAGCTCTCTAACTGTATGGTCCCATAGGGGGCTTGGGCTTCTATTTTCATGGAGCAGGAGGTCCCATGGGGAAAGAAAAATGTGCTATGGGATTAATTGGAATCTTTTCCAGAAAAATAGGAGTCCCTTTGAAAACTTTTCCAGAAAAATAGGAACCCCTACCTTTTAGGAATGAATATTTCATCTGGTGAAATTGGGGTGGGGCTAGAAATTGCCCCTACAACATAGGAGTTTTTTATGCCATTGGTCTCTCATCTAAAATTTTAAATTCTTATTAGAAAATAAAAATGAGAGAATTTTCATTTATTTATTATTTTTTTATCAAAGGTTCCTTAAATTTTGGAGCTTAAATTTTTATGTAGAATTGCAAGATTAAATCCATGGGACCAAGAACTTTAAAATATTCCTAAAAAAACTAAGCAGCATATGCTGAGATTTTTAAGGAAGGCCCCCTCCATGGGACCTTACACTAAATAGGCCCAAAAAAAAACTCTATTTACATTTTATAAAAAATACTATGGAAAATCAGTTACATATATTTTTCTATCGACGTATTCCTTTCATCTCATCTTGATACAAGTACTAATTATATGCATACAATATTAACCTCAAATTATTAGACTAATGAATACAAATATACTCTAGCCCCTATACAATGTATTCAATAACTTTCATTACTGTAATAATAAAATTGATGTTCACAATTCTTTATAATTTTCTAATATAGAGTTGCAGCGCTGAGCTCAGCATGAGAAAACTTGTGGGGTCCTTCGCTAAACCATTTGTCCATCTCAATGTCCTCCTCACGTCTTTTATTTCTCAAAATATCACAACCGCACTAAGAGCGCAAATCCACCGACTGTGAAGACGCAGGTGAAGACTAATATTAAAACATAATTCTTTTTCGTGGGAGTCGGCCAATGGTGAGATCTAAAATCCCAAAAATAAACATAGTGCTCTTTCATTGAATGTGCAGTGGAAGCCATCACAATCCACCCATGTGTCCAGTGTGTTTCCGCTACGAATTTCGATTCCCCATTCTTTCCACAGGGATACATTTGCCTCAAGAAAAACGATAGCAGAAATAAAAACATCAGGATTACTCAAGAAGAGATTTCTGGAAAGAATCTGGAAAAAATAATAGCACCAACTAAATCGACTTGAAATTAAAGGAACTGGAATACTTTTGTGAGCCAATCTACCTTCGAAACATCGAATCCCACGTGGTTATCATCTGGATCAAACGGACCATTTTTTAATGTGTCGAATTCCACGAAAACAATCTGATTGGAAGAATTTCCATGGGTGGTATCTCAAAGGAAGCGTGGGAGGATGAATTTTCGGGAGTCCCAACGGCTGCGTCATGGCAACTATGAAAAGTTTTTATTACATCATTGGAAATGTACGAATTTAATAAATAAGAAAAGGTGGGAGTTTTGATAGTGCAGTATACTATCGAAGTAGGAACTAGTCCGATGAAGAAAATGTCGTGAGTGGCCTGCGCGTAGTTAATCTTGAGACCGGGTCAAACCTCAAACCCTTTCTCATGGGCTTATAAATTTCTTACACCAGTTCCAGTATCCTCAGTTGAAAAGAAAATCTTTCTTCTCCAGCCTTACCGTTTAGACTGCAGAGAAGCTTACAGACTTGATTAAGGTACAAACAATTGTACCCAGTATCCATGGAGGAGATGAGAAAGAGAAAGAGTAGGAGCAAAACGGGGATTACAGGTTCGAGACCCACCCCTCTCAAGGTTTCCAAGGACTCTCACAGCCGTATAAAGATTCTACCTGTTATTATATACCTCCGATCTCCTGAAGTAATACACACGCAACCCAAAGATTTCATGGCGGTTGTGCAGCGACTCACAGGCTGTTCTTCCTCTTCCTCTTCCTCTTGTACTCAACCCACTGAGGATTTCACTGCTCTTAAAACAAACCCTTCGGCTTTCTGTCCTTTGGAAAAGCAAGCCGCGGCCTTCCAAACCACCAGTCCACCGCCAGTATGGCCCAATGATTGTTTTTCTCAACTAATTTCTCCACCATGGTATTCCCTTGCAGGAGAATTGGAGTTGGACATGGTTTGGGATCCACAGCTACAGTTATTCTCTCCGCCCTCTACCCAACTATTCGATTTCCCCTTAAACGGAATTACAGCCCTTCAATTACCTCTGTGATGTGGGCAACCGTTATATTCAGAGTGTTCCCCTCGAACGCTTCTATGTTACTGGTCAATGTACAAATTCCATTCTTCAAAATATATCTGCTTCATTCTTTTGTAGACAAAGTAAATGCCATCTTTTGAATAATCAAGCCTACACAGGCATTTTTTTACAATGATCTTTTATTTCCGAGGTTTCTTAATTCAATGGTGGTCTTTTTTTATTTCCTTCTCAAAGCTTAGACCTTTTTATTATTACACGAAGAGGTATTATAGAGTGACATTAAATGTCTCATTGCCATAAAACTAGCATATATATATATATATTATTTTAATAATAATATATATAAAATACGCCGAGAGATATCCTTCTCGAGGCGCCTATAAAAAATCGATTAAAAAATAGGCGCTTATAGGCACCTCAAGAAGGATATCTCTCGGCGTATTTTATATATATTATTATTAAAATAATATATATATATGCTAGTAGCAGTCGTGGCGCAACATGAGATATCTTAAATAAAAAGTAAATTAATTTATATTTATATTTATTATTATTATTATTATTTATATTTATTATTATTATATATTTTATTTAAAAATTATTATAATAATTATAATATTCTAAGTTTTTATTTATATTTATTATATATTTTATTAGAAAATTATTTTATTATGAAATTATTATAATGATTAAAATATTCTAATTATTTATTTTTATTTATTATATGTTTTATTATTAAATTACTTTATTATAAAATTATTATAATAATTAAAATATTCTAATATGATCAAGGTTAGGATTAGGTTTAGCGTTGGGGTTAGTATTAGGGTACGGGAAAAGATCAGGGTTAGGGTTAGGGCTTAGGGTGAGGGTTCATGTTAGGGTTAGGATGAGGGTTAGGGCTTAGGGTTAGGTTGAGAGTTAGAGTTAGGGTTAGGGTTTAATTAGGTTAGGGTTAGGGTTAGGATTGGGATTAGGGTTGGGGTTAGGATTTAATTAGGGTAGAGTTAGGTTAGAGTTAGGGTTAGAGTTAGAGTTAGGGTTAGGGTTAAATAATAATTTTATTATATAATAATATTTTAGTATACTTTTAGAATTTATATACTTTATTATAAAATTATTATAATAATTAAAATATTCTAATATGATCAAGGTTAGAATTAGGTTTAGCATTGGGGTTAGTATTAGGGTACGGGAAAAGATCAGGGTTAGGGTTAGGGCTTAGGGTGAGGGTTAAGGTTAGGGTTAGGATGAGGGTTAGGGCTTAGGGTTAGGATTGGGATTAGGGTTATGGTGAGAGTTAGAGTTAGGGTTAGGGTTTAATTAGGTTAGGGTTAGGGTTAGGATTGGGATTAGGGTTAGGGTTAGGATTTAATTAGGTTAGAGTTAGGTTAGAGTTAGGGTTAGAGTTAGAGTTAGGGTTAGGGTTAAATAATAATTTTATTATATAATAATATTTTAGTATACTTTTAGAATTACTATACTTTATTATAAAATTATTATAATAATTAAAATATTCTAATATGATCAAGGTTAGGATTAGGTTTAGCATTAGGGTTAGTATTAGGGTACGGGAAAAGATCAGGGTTAGGGTTAGGGCTTAGGGTGAGGGTTAAGGTTAGGGTTAGGATGAGGGTTAGGGCTTAGGGTTAGGATTGGGATTAGGGTTAGGGTGAGAGTTAGAGTTAGGGTTAGGGTTAGAGTTAGGGTTAGGGTTTAATTAGGTTAGGGTTAGGGTTAGGATTGGGATTAGGGTTAGGGTTAGGATTTAATTAGGGTAGAGTTAGGTTAGAGTTAGGGTTAGAGTTAGAGTTAGGGTTAGGGTTAAATAATAATTTTATTATATAATAATATTTTAGTATACTTTTAGAATTAGTGTTAGGTTAAGATTGATAACCAAAAGGACTGGCAAAACTACATATATCATTATACAACCTTTGCCTATTGTATTATAATAATTTTACATGTTTCTCTTCGAGAACATCTCCTTACTACATAACAATAACTCTCCCAAAATTTTCTACATAAAACTACAAAACATAATTCTACATTAAACTACCCATCCACTCCAATTTAGTAAAAGCTGAGTGATTTTTTTTTAAATTAATATTTATATAAAATATTTCAATAGAGTTAGAAAAATTTTAAGGGGGAAATTTTTTAAATAGGGTTAGAGTTAGAGTTAGGGTTAGGGTTAAATAATAATGTTATTATATAATAATATTTTAGTATACTTTTAGAATTAGTGTTAGGTTAAGATTGATTTGCAAACATTTATTAAATAATTTTTTTAAGATTTAAATATAAATCTTAAATTTGAATTTATATAAAGTGCATGGATATTTATAAGGCATTCAATTTTTTCAATTTTATAGATCAAATCAAATTTCATATATATATATAAAATTGCAATTAGGGTTAGGATTACGGTTAGGGTTAAGGTTAGATTTAGGATTAGGATTAGGGTTAGGGTTAGGGTTTAATTAGGTTAGGTTTAAGCATAGGGTTAGGGTTAGGATTATGGTTAGGATTAGGATTTAATTAGGGTAGAGTTAGGTTAGATTTAGGATTAGGGTTAGGGTTAAGGTTAGATTTAGGATTAGGGTTAGGGTTAGGGTTTAATTAGGTTAGATTTAAGTGTAGGGTTAGGGTTAGGATTAGGGTTAGGATTGGAGTTAGGGTTATATAATCATATTATTATATAATAATATTTGAGTATATTTTAGTATACTTTTAGAATTAGGGTTAGGTTAAGATTGATTTGCAAACATTTATTAAATCATTTTTAAAAAATTTAAATAAAAATCTTAAATTTGAATTTACATGTATATTTAATTTCAATTATCATTTATATAACATTGATTTTTTTAAATCATTTAAAAACTGAAAATGACATTGGATAAAATGTGTAAAAAAAATTTAAACATTTGCTTATAAATATTTAAGTTATATTTGAGGCACCATTTAATATTTCATATAGATTTCGCACACATCCACTTTAAACGTATATTTAATACTACACATTTTAAAAAACCACATACATTACAAATAATGAGTAGCACAAAATATGTTATCAAAAGAAAAAAGTTAGAAATGGAAGTGTTATATGCTGCCACACATCCTTTTCATTTTTTTTAAAAGAATTTTTTTTTTTTATATTATAATATAAGTTAAACAAAATTAATAAACCTTTCCTACAATGTGTAGAAAGTTTGTAAATATAAGAAGCATTTAAGGTCAAATAAGAAGTGATTATACTAATAACATCTCATTGTAATGGTGCAAATACATTACAAATTCTTCAGCAATGAGATCGGTATTACGACCTTTATTTTGATAGTGATCTTCATATACTTCTTTGAGCATATTTGGAAATGCGGCTACTATAGTATATGCCTCATGAACTTTTTTTGCAATAGCTTCCATTGTCATTATTTCTAGTTCCTCGACATCATCATCAATCATTAAGCTTGTATTTTCAATTTCTTTGACAATCTTATTACAACACTCTAAAACTGTTCTTGCACATTTGTCGATAGGGGTTTCAACAAAATCATTTGACCTTACAGAGACAGTTGGGCTTTCAACTACGATTTCTGATTCATTATGTGAATCTTCCATTTTCAATTAGATTATTTGCTGAAAATAAAAGAACAATAAAATTAAGGTTAGCATTTAAGAATGATAAGAACAAAAGTGTCTATAATTTTTCATAAAATGAAATTCAAAAATAATTTTTTTAGTAACAAATACGGCATAAAATAAATAATGAAAAAACTTTATATATATTTGAAACAACACAAAAAAATATAATTTCATAATCTTGACAAAATTAAACTTTATATTTGATTGAATTTAGGCATAAATACTATATTTAAAGATTCATTTTGTAAAAACTTGTTAAATAAAAGATTTAAAAATACTTCCACTTAATTAAACATTTATGCATGTGTAATAAATGTAACACATTTTTTAAAAATATTTTCAAAATTGAATATACTCATAGATACAATACTTATATAGTTTGGGAACATTTGTCACATAATTTATGTACAATCATTTCATCTAATTAACCATGGATGCACTGGTAATAGCTCTCCATCTTCAGTATCATCAAGATTAGTCCGAACTTTAATTGTCAACTTGGACTTTACAGCAAACAAAGTAGGTATACCATAGTTCTCATGTAACAATCTAAATGATGGCATTACCTGATGCACCATGAATCTAATGGTGTACCTGAACTTAAGAGTTGCAAGAATCCATTCTTCAGGTGGGCCCATGTGATAACTAATTCTAGATTGTCCCTTAAGAAATCTCATGAACTTCATACTCAATTCATCAGATAGTGTTTGTCTTTTGATATTTACCGTTGGTCTAATTGTGATTTTCCAGATGCATCCGGCAAGGTAAAGATCTCGAATCTCATGGTAAAGAGCAATTGACCAATCACAAAAATCTATAATCTCAATCTGTAGATGATGAAATTTGACATCTAGACTCATTTTGATCTTTGATTCATACAAGGAGTTAAATTATATAGCATAATTGGGAAATTTTATTTGAGAAGTCTGTGGTCCATTGTTATTTATTCTCTTCACCATCCTATCTCTCACCCAATATCGAACACTCATTTCCTCTATACGAAGGAGGATATGGGGTGGAAGATGTGGGTGATACTTTGACAACCAATTGTGCGCCCATGCTGTACGGATTGGATTTGACATTTTGCTGTTGTGCATGAAAATTATTATTAGCTCTTGTATTACCATTAAATAGAAAAATAAATAAAAAATTTAAAACAATTTGAAAAATGCATAAAGGATAGTAAACATAAAGAAAATGCATGCTATCAAAGTAACTCACTTTAGATTTAATGGAATTGATATATATATGGACACAATTTCTTGAAGGTTAGAATATGAAGTAAATTTTAGATTTTTTTTAAAAATAAATATTAAAGTATAAAGTGAAACACAAAAATGACCATTAGAACACATATATGGGAATTAATTTTACGTTAACCATATAAAAATAATGCAAAGTTACATGATCTTTAATTAAGAAGCATGCATGTTGAAAAGAGATTAATTACATTTTAAATGTAACTTATATTGGAAATTGAATTCAATAAATAACATGACATTCTTAAATTTATATAAGAATTTTTATCATTTATTTTTAATCAATAGAAATTACAAAAGCAAAAAGAACACATATATTAAATCCATTGAAGCAAAACTCTTGAATAGACATTGTGAATGCATGTATAATAGTATATATAATATTAGCGATTATTTTTGTGGCAAAAAAGAACACATGTATGAAATCCATTGAAGAAAATTTCCACAAAAAGTATATTACATCAATTATCTTCTAAAAATTTGAGTCTGCCTTCTTCAGCCTTGCGCTTGGCAAGTTGTCTACCCTTTTTCATCTTTTCATAACGGTCATATGTGAATGGTGGCATAATTCTTAGGCCATCTAGAGACTTTACACGAGATATGCCAACAAATGTCAATCCTGTTCTTTCTCTTGGTCCAATATCAACGGTGGCTTTTGAAAGAGTCAAACCTTGTGATTTATGAATTGTCAATGCCCAAGCCAATCTTAATGGCATTTGGATTGTCCTCCCCCTTTGTATTGTTGTAATTGGAATTGCATTTGGATTGCGATCATCAAATGGTATTCCTGAGTAGCTGTCAAACTCGACCATTACATATGTGGGTGGTTCTGGTGGACCACTTCTTGGTTTGTATACAATCTTTCTAATATATCCTAAAGCTCCATTCACAAGACCTGCTTGTATCCAAAGGTTTGAGGTCAACATTACCCTGGAATCCTTACAGATCAATAATTCTATATCAAGTTCATCATTTGAGCATCCTTTTGCTGCATTAATACTTCCTGATTTTGTTGCAACACAACGTGCAACAGGATGCTTCAATGAGTATAACATTTTTTTTTTATGGTTATGAACATGTTCATTTGTGGAGAACAAATGAACAGCATTGTCAAACTCCTCATTGCTTGTTGCATCCATGGAAATACTGGTTCTTGTCATGAGCAAATTCCAATCATCGATTGTTGGGTTTGCATCTCTCAGATTTGTCAAAAGTTGACGAAATCTTTGTTGATGGATGTTTTCTCCATCTTGCCTGAATATTTTATCTAGAGTAACCACCGTTTTGAATTCTTCCCATAGTAACTTAGCTCTCCGGTTGCTATCATATGTTGGTTTATCATTAACTGGAGGCAACTGGCCCAAGTCTCCAACCAAAATCATAGATATACCTGAAAGATAATCAATGGCAATTATTATCAATACTATTTACATTTATATCTACAAAATTTATATATTAGTTATACTACAATATAAAGTACTTATTTTTGTTAATGATAATCATTTGTGTACCTGCAAAGTTAATGCTTGCATTTTGTGGGAATGCTTGTCGAAGTCGAGAATCTATGTTCTCTAGCAAGCTTTGACCGATGAAGCTCATTTCATCAATCAAAATGTATTTGATGTGTGCTATTTCTTCTTGAAAACTTGTTAGTCTTGCTCCTTCAAGTTGAGAAAAATCTCTTATTGGAATTCTCAGTTTTGAATGAATTGTTGATGCTCCTATGTTGAATGCTGCAACTCCAGTTGGTGCAAGTAATAGAAGTGGAGAACGGCCTGTAATTGTTGCATTTTCAAGAGATTGACTAATAGCACCAATTAGATATGACTTTCCTATTCCTGTTGTTCCTTGAATTATCATTAGCAATGGTGACAGATTATGATTATTATGGTAGTGTTCCATAATAATGTTGAGTTCCTTTCTTTGTTTATCACTAAGGTTTGTATAGTCGATACACTGTGGTATCTCATCATGTATGAGACACCCATGATCTCTCATGGTGCTTATAAAATTTTCTGCTTGATTTGTGTACACTTCACCTTGGTATTCACTACACCAGTTTGCTTGTCTATCAACATCTCTTCTACCCAACATATCTATTTCAGAAACTTGAATATGTTGACCATTATGTAGTCTTGATATTATTTCCCATTCATGCTCTGTAATATTTTGTTCAATACCTTCATTGTCTTCAATTTCAGAATCACTATTGTTTTCAACATTTTCTTCATTTACTCGACGCTCTACATGCCAAGGGTTATATTGAAATGATTCCCAGTTTGCTATTATGGATTCATTATTGTGACCAATATCTCTTTCCAGGTCACGAAATGGTTTGTACAATAGTAACTCTGATAAGCAAAAATCAATCCATTTTTCTGACTCACGTGGAGGAATGGACAAGAACCTAGGAAATACTCTGACAATAGCAGCTGTTTGTCTTGGCTCCCATTTGTTATCTCTTCTTCTTTTGGGATTATATATCCATGATTTTGCTGCATCAATGAGTGTGACAGCTTCCATACAAAAATGCCTTTTTTTATATCCATCAATGAAACTTTTTGACTGTTCTTCATTATTCTCTTCACCATTTACACTTACAAGTTTGAACACCTCACGTGATACATTTAGATTGACAAATCTTCTGCTACTCTCTACCAATGGAAGTTCTAATAGCATGTGGCATGTTTCTTGAGCTCCAATGTCTCTTTCTATCACAGTCTCTGTCAAAAGCCTCCTATATGCTCTTGCAGCTAAATCATCAGCATTTTCTAAGTTTGCAAGACGCATCAACATCTGGTGATATGTTTCAGAGCTTTTCTCTGCTTTTGCTGCATACTTTGCAATATATTTAATCACAGCATGTTTGGAAAGAACAGGTTGCCAATCTATATTTGCTCTCCACAATTGCAATATGTAGCGATTGTGTGAGTTTACTCTATCATCATTTCTGGCTGGCTCAATTTTTTTTTCACCAGTTTCTATGTTTTCATATAATTTGGATCCCTCCAAATTCAATGGCCAAGGAGCATTATACCTATGATGAATATAAATGTTATCAATTTTAGTACTTTCCAATTATATTATATTTCAATTTGATATAAATATTCTAATTTGTTGAAATAGTTACCTGCAAACCATTGTTCCTCTCTTTTTTCGTAGGCATGCACCTTCCCTACACATTGTGTGTCGCTCCACAGAGTTTAGGACCTCTTCATAGTCATGATCAACATCTATTTCTGCAAGTTGTCTTGTATTTCTAAGACATGGATGTTGAGAAATTTTTTGGAATGCCTACAGTTCAAAATAAAAATATATTAGTTATATCATAGACTACAAATAGTTTATGTAATATATTGCATGTATACCACCGATTTTTTAAACGTACTGTATGTTTCGTTGATGCGGATCTTCTCTAGGATTCCATGCATGCACAATACAATGAAAATATCTTTCTGCACTTTTTCGTTGTTCTTCATTTGACCAATCAATGTTGTCCATATTTGGTGCTCCATGTATCCATATGAATCCATGCACATGTAGTGAACCCCTATGCTGCCACTCATATCTACACCAGTAATCTTTAACATTCATTCCTTTTTCCAGTATTTCTTTTCTAAATATTGAATGTCTCAAGTGCATGTAATGTGCAACTATATGAGGATAGTCAATCACATTTTGTTTTCTCCAATTTTGAGCCTCCCTTGGAGTAGTTGGTTGTGTTCCTGGCATTAATGCATGTAAATCAGGCCAATACATGTCTGCAACACTTAAGGTGAAGAATATTGTAGGAGAACCTATTTGATGAAGCATGTCTGTCAGTTCTGCATGACATTTTGTCCAATATGACTTTGTACCCCTTAATGTTGTTCCAAACCGCATCAACCTATCAGCTAGATGGGAGTGTGGCATGTTTTGCATATGTTCACGCAATTCATTGATGGTGATTGGCATGTCCCGAAAACCTCTTTTTACAAATACAGCAGATGAATTCTGTGCACGGTGTCTCATTATCATATTCATCATGAAATATCTAAACCTTGGATGACTACCAAAGCGATGATCCCTGTATCGTAATAGATGTTTGACAAATTCATGTAGATGCACTCGCCTCATTCGTGGTTCTAACCAATCACATCTACCATCAGGGAACAATGTTGGGAATGCCATATCAAGCAATCCTGCAGTGACATATTCATTTACAGGAGACACACCTACTCCTGGCCAATCCATCATTGTAGTCAAATTTGCATCAGGGTTATTAACCCATGCATGAATCAATTCCATTTCTCTTCGGGCATTAGGTGGTCTAGAAGCCATTGATGTTGTGTGCTCAATTAAATTACCTTGATCTATCTCCACTACTGGACCAACAAATATGTTTTCATTTGCGTCAGAATCAAATTCCATATGCACTGTCTGTAATCTGTTGAAAATGTTTTCATCATAATTTCTCGATAGCTCATTAAGAGCATTTTCATCAATTCTAACATCTGCATAAAACTTGTCATGCTCTACTTTGTGTTTTAATGCTTTATACACATGATCTCTATTGAATGTAAAGTTGTAATTTGTGCCATGTTATCCCTTCTTCGAACAATAATGATTGGCAAATTTTGTATTGAGTGTGGCAAAACTTTTGAGACATGTTCCACATTTTGTGGAAAACTGATTGTGTGTCCTTTATATTTATACTGACCACCTATTGCATGTGTAACTTGTAGAATAGGGCTGACACGTGCAATCAACATTTCTTCTACTTGAGTCAACTTTGCAAGTTCCTCTGGTTGTGGCCCGGGGTCCATATTGTTAGAAGCTGAAAATCTATTATTTCCTCTCTCTTGTAGACATCTAGTGCATGTAGGACCTTGAGGGGTCCGAGATACTTTGATTCCTAGATAGCATTCTTGACAAACATAACACATGTTTGGCATTTTTAAACTATCCAACCGATGTCGGAATTGCATTTGAAAACTTTGAAAATCAGCATGAAGCATTCCATTTGGGTTTTGTATGTTTTGTGCATTGTCTTCTACACCTAAATTGATATCAATTTGATTTCCATGTTGAGGTGTTTCTAATACACGATCTATTGACCCTGAAGCTTCATTTTCAATATTCAATTGAATGTTTGCATTGGATGCATTGTTGTACCTCTCACTCGATTGAGGATCACCTTGTTGTCTTTGTTCTCCTTCAAAATGAGAGGTTCCTTAAGAAGTTCGTTGACGAGTATTTCTAATCAAATTTTCCTGCCCTCTATTTTCAAATTCTAATGCTTGTACTGCTACTTCTGCTCGTCGTCTAGCATATCTTTGTCTTTCAGCTTCATTGCGTCTTCTTCTTTGTTCTTGTATTTGAACATCTGTCATTTGTTCTCGTTGCCTTCTTCGATATTCTCTTTGATACTCTCTTTGATGTTGCCTCCTTTGCTCATCCGATTCAAATATTCTCGGTCGAACCATATCTATAAAATATTTTTTTTATAATCAATTTATATATATTTTTAATCTTATAGTAGGAAAAATGATTAAACTTTTAAAATTCTACTAAAATAAACAATGTTCTTTTTTAATTTGCAGTGATTGTACTTTTCGTTGAAGAATAATGTAATAATAAAATTGGATTAAATCCAAAGTAGCATCTAAAACATAAATAAAATTACAATTTCCTATAATCAATTTTTGAATGTCAAAACACTCTAAAAAATATGATTGTGTGCATTGGATTGAAATAGATAAATTTTACAGAGTTGTGTGACATATGTTGTTGATAAAAGTGTTGTTGGGACTTGTTATAGATTTTTTTGTCTTTTGGAGGGTTGATGATAGGCAAGATCGACTGTCAAATTTGGGCCTTAAATTGTATCCTCTATATACGAAGTTAGTAGGAACACTTACAGTCGTGGTGAATATTCCCTATGGATTCCAAGTTGTTTGAACTATGTACACTATATATGTCAGTTTCATGGAGTTAATTTAGAGCGTTGATTGGACTTGGATTTTCCCCCTTAAAATTTTTCTAACTCTATTTAAATATTTTATATAAATATTAATTTTTAAAAAAATCACTCAGCTTTTACTAAATTGGAGTGGATGGGTAGTTTAATGTAGAATTATGTTTTGTAGTTTTATGTAGAAAATTTTGAGAGAGTTATTGTTATGTAGTAAGGAGATGTGTTCTCGAAGAGAAACATGTAAAATTATTATAATACAATAGGCAAAGGTTGTATAATGATATATGTAGTTTTGCTAGTCCTTTTGGTTATGAAATTAGTATGAACACTTGTGGTCGTGCTGGATATTCCCTATGGATTCCAAGTTGTTTGAACTATGTAAACTATATATGTTAGTTTCATGGAGTGAATTTAGAGGATTGATTAGACTTGGATTTTTCCCCTTCAATTTTTTCTAAGTCTATTTAAATATTTTATATAAATATTAATTTTAAAAGAAGATTACTCAACTTTTATTAAATTGGAGTGGATGGGTAGTTTAATGTAGAATTATGTTTTTTAGTTTTATGTAGAATATTTTGAGAGAGCTATTGTTATGTAGTAAGGAGATGTGTTCTCCAAGAGAAAAATGTAAAAATATTAGAATACAATAGGCAAAGGCTCTATAATCATATATGTAGTTTTGTCGATCCTTTTTACTGCATCAAAAGTAATTGAAAAATGGACCAATCCTTAGAAACAACTAAGACTAAAAATTTCATAGAAAATTTAAGATAAATTTATTTTTATTTTATTTTTTTAATTTTAAATATATTGATTGAGAATTTTTAAAAAGAAAATTATTTTACATTCCTTTTTATAATTTTATAAATTTAACTTATAAACTTATAAGTTTACAAATATTATAAGTTTATAAGTTTATAAATTTATAAAATTAAAAGTTATAAATTTATAAGTTTTTTCATTCTCATGTTTTAGTATTATCTATATTAAATTTCTACGTAAAATTGTAATTGGCACTTTTAGTAACTATTCATATTTTTATTATTTTACATTCCTTTTTAGTTTTTTATAAATTTAACTTATAAACTTATAAGTTTACAAATATTATAAGTTTATAAGTTTATAAATTTATAAACTTAAAAGTTATAAATTTATAAGTTTCTTCATTCTCATGTTTTAGTATTATCTATATTAAATTTCTACGTAAAATTACAATAGGCACTTTTAGTAACTATTCATATTTTTTATATATGTTGTTTTATTTAAATATTTTTTTAATAAAAAGAAATTATTTCTAAAGATAAAACAAATATGTTAAATTTTTATATATATTTATAAAATATATAAAATATATATAAAATATTTTTTTTAATAATTAATTTATATATATATTTTTAATCTCATAGTAGGAAAAATGATTAAACTTTCAAAATTCTACTAAAATAAAGAACGTTCTTTTTTAATTTGTAGTGGTTGTACTTTTCATTGAAGAATAATGTAATAAGAAAATTGGATGAAATCCAAAGTAGCATCTAAACATAAATAAAATTACGATTTCGTATAATTAATTGTAGAATTATGTTTTGTAGTTTTATGTAGAATATTTTGAGAGAGTTATTGTTATGTAGAATATTAGAATACAATAGGCAAAGGCCATATAATGATATATGTAGTTTTGTCACTCATTTTTAGTGCACCAAAACTAATTGAAAAATGGACCAATCCTAATAAACAACTAAGACTAAAAATTTCATAACAAATTTCGGATACATTTTTTGTATTTTTTATTTTTAATTTTAAATATATTGATTTAGAATTTTAAAAAAGAACAATTATTTTACATTCCTTTTTATAATTTTATAAATTTATAAACTTATAAATGTTATAATCTTGGAAATTTAGAAATTTATAAGTTTATAAATTTATAAACTTAAAAGTTATAAATTTATAAGTTTCTTCATTCTAGTATATTTTAGTATTATCTATATTAAATTTCTACATAAAATTGCAATAGGCACTTTTAGTATCTATTCATATTTTTATGTTGTTTTTTTAAAATATTTTTTAATAAAAAGTAATTATTTATAAAGATAAAACATAAAACAAATGTGTTATATATATATATATATATATATATATATAAATTTAAGAAATATTCAAAACAAAGATATCCCTTGTTGCTTTTTAATTGAAAAAGAAGATCACAAACTTATATAAGTTTTTAGAAACTTATAAATTTATAAAATTATATATGTTAATCTATATTTATGTTAAACTTATATATATACATTTATAAACTTAGATATGTTAAGATATATATGTATTGATTTTTTTAATTTATAAATTTTAGAAACTTTTTTAATGTCTAATAAAATAAATTTATAAGGTGAACGATAAATTTATAAGTTTATAAATTTATCAACTTATAAATCTTAAATTTAAGATATAAGATAGCTTATAAATTTATTGAATAATTGTTTCTTCAATTGAAGTTTTGATATTAAATTAAAAATTAAAGTTATAAGTTTATAAATTTATAAACTTTGAATTTTCAAATTGATCTTAAATTAAAGATTAATGTTATAAGTTTATAAATTTTAAATTTTAGAAACTTATATATGTTTAGATATATATATTTATTTTTTTAATTTATAAAAAAATTATAAACTTATAAGTTTGTAAGTTTTTAGAAATTTAGAAACAAAGATATCCTTGCTGTTTTTTGCAAATTTATAAGTTTATAAATTTTAGAAACTTACATATCTTAAGATATATATGTATTGATTTTTTTAATTTATAAATTTTAGAAATTTTTTTAATGTCTAATAAAATAAATTTATAAGATGAACGATAAATTTATTAAGTTTATAAATTTATCAACTTATAAATCTTAAATTTAAGATATAAGATAGCTTATAAATTTATTGAATAATTGTTTCTTCAATTGAAGTTTTGATATTAAATTAAAGATTAAAGTTATAAGTTTATAAATTTATAAACTTTGAATTTTCAAATTGATCTTAAATTAAAGATTAATGTTATAAGTTTATAAATTTTAAATTTTAGAAACTTATATATGTTTAGATATATATATTTATTTTTTTAATTTATAAAAAATTTATAAACTTATAAGTTTGTAAGTTTTTAGAAATTTAGAAACAAAGATATCCTTGCTGTTTTTTGCAAATTTATAAGTTTATAAATTTTAGAAACTTACATATCTTAAGATATATATGTATTGATTTTTTAAATTTATAAATTTTAGAAACTTTTTTCATGTCTAATAAAACAAATTTATAAGTTGAATGATGAATTTATAAACTTATAAATTTCTAAGTTTCCATATTTTAATAATCAATTTGATTATTTTAGATTCAATTGATCGAACTTGCATTAAATGTATTGATAGGCACCAATCCATAAGCTAATATATTTTTTCAAATAGTTTGCATTTCCTTGACTTATTGTTTGTATTTTATTTATCATAAGAATATATTTATGTGGTTATAACTCTTTTACTTGGAAGAAGTTAAGAAAAGTAAATAAAGAGCACAAAATTTGATCAAAACATCATAAATACTTTTGAAATTAAAAGAACACTTTACACTTTGTTGTGTAATGGTTTTTAAGAACAAAACTTTGGAGATTATGACTTTAATCCAGGGAATTAATCATTCCTAATTTTTAAAACAACAATTTTCTCTAACTTAAATTTTCTTTATAAGCAGCAAATATAAAACAATTTTAAAAACAATCATCACGGGAATAATGAAGCACCATTTTACAGTAGTTTAATTGCTCACTTACATGCAAAAGAGACAGTTTTAGCATTTGATACGCCTCACTACTCTTTCAGATTTGTAACAGTAGTTTCATAATTTGTTACAACTGAAAACTACTAATTATTGTTTTAGATTTTCAAACGCCATAATAAACTACTTTTTCTCATGACAGATTCGATATTCTATTCATTGTATTCTGTCAGATTTCATTCCCAAAGATGCTAAAAAGGCCCGTAATAAAATAATCTAATAATCTATTGAGATATGAAAGAGAAACCAAATCTCTTCTTTTGAAAGCTCATCCTTTTTTTTACGAGGAACTTGTCAATAAGGAACTTTTCAACGAAGTAAAGGAATCGCATGTTAAAGCGATTTTCACAGAATTGTTGATTGTTCTCTGGTATAATGGGATCTGCCTCGTATTTACTGTTGGTGCCAAAGCAGAAATTCTATGTGAGCTTGATGAAATTGAGGAGATAATATATAATATACACACAGATTCTTTTATAGTCACGAAAGGAAAAAATGGAGAAGTAAGCATGCAAACCAGGAAGGTTGAACATATCCGACATAGAATTCAAGGTGCATGGCAAAACCTAATTGAGACAGAGCATGCAGTTCAATGGGTGGATTTGGACGTGCCTAATTGTTTGTGTATGATATTTATTGAAAATAGAAATTTGTTCAAATTTTTTGATTTACGAAATTATAAGGAACAATTTAATGTAGAAAATGAAGCTAAAGAGTATCGGGACTTCAGATTTGGTAATCCTGGAAATAGAGAAATGGTGATGTTCCACGCCACACATATGATGTTAAGAATTGAGAACATCTGAAACTTATTTCAAAGGACAAAGGCCGTCCTACTGAATTACGAATCAAGGTGCATGGCAAAACCTAATTGAGACAGAGCATGCAGTTCAATGGGTGGATTTGGACGTGCCCAATTGTTTGTGTATGATATATATTGAAAATAGAAATTTGTTCAAATTTTTTGATTTACGAAATTACAAGGAACAATTCAATGTACAAAATGAAGCTAAAGAGTCTCGGGACTTCAGATTTGGTAATCCTGGAAATAGAGAAATGGTGATGTTCCACGCCACACATATGATGTTAAGAATTGAGAACATCTGAAACTTATTTCAAAGGACAAAGGCCGTCCTACTGAATTACGAAAAATGTTCTTCAACAGATCAGATTAAAAGTTTTGATTGGTCTTTAAAAGCGTTGTATAAACAGCTAAATAGAAATAACAAAGGAAGAGAAGCCAGACTAAAATAAAGGATTCTAAATTAATATATAGAAGTTTCGTACATAGGGCATACCTGATTGACTCTTCCAACCTTCGTCTAATCTTCGTCCACTTCTCTCCCACTTCAGATCTTCAGGCACCTATATTGGCAATGTATTACTGCAGATACCAAGATCATCCTTACTCAGCGACCATATGTTTTATCGAATACTCACAGAAAATGTATTTCCAGTATGAAATGTATATAGAAGTTTCGTACACAGGGCATACCTGATTGATTCTTCCAACCTTCATCTAATCTTCGTCCACTTCTCTCCCACTTCAGATCTTCAGGCACCTATATTGGCAATGTATTACTGCAGATACCAATATCATCCTTACTCAGCGAGCATATGTTTTATCGAATACTCACAAAAAATGTATTTCCAGTATGAAATGTATATAGAAGTTTCGTACACAGGGCATACCTGATTGATTCTTCCAACCTTCGTCTAATCTTCGTCCACTTCTCTCCCACGTCAGATCTTCAGGCACCTATATTGGCAATGTATTACTGCAGATACCAAGATCATCCTTACTCAGCGACCATATGTTTTATCGAATACTCACAGAAAATGTATTTCCAGTATGAAATGTATATAGAAGTTTCGTACACAGGGCATACCTGATTGATTCTTCCAACCTTCGTCTAATCTTCGTCCACTTCTCTCCCACTTCAGATCTTCAGGCACCTATATTGGCAATGTATTACTGCAGATACCAAGATCATCCTTACTCAGCGAGCATATGTTTTATCGAATACTCAGCGAGCATATGTTTCCAGTATGAAATGTCAGCATTTAGATGCTACCTTTATTGTACCATTGGCAGACCCTTGGATGTCCATCGGTTACTCTTCCTCTTCCGCTCCTCCACTATCATACAATGACTCTTCGAATGCCCACTACTCGCATCCACTTCCATCGGTTACTCTTCCTCTTCCGCTCCTCCACTATCGTACGGTGACTCTTCGATTGCCCACTACTCGCATACACTTCCATCAGTTACGTTTGGATTATTTTTTATGTACACGGGTCTTTGGAGGCCTATACCACTGTAGAACGCCTCTCGGCGTAATTATAATTCTTATTTTAAATTTGATAATTATTAAAAAAATCAATTTAATAATTTTTCACATTATAAACATTTTATAATAAATATATTTTTAATAATTATTTATTAAAAATTATACTTAATGGATTATTAATAATATCATTTACTAGTAGAATAACAATTAAATAAATATATAAAATAGATAAAACAATAGAAAAAAATTTAAAAAATATATATTTCTCAAAAAATAAATTAAAAATTACTTTAAAAAGTAAAAGAACAATGTATATAATAAATATAGATGAAAATAAATATTGCTACATGTTTTTGATTAAAAAGGAAGGGTTTATGACTTTGATCCCATACAACAATATAAAACAGGTTTCACAACTAGTAGATCAAACCCAGACAAAACAACAAATAAAAAATAGGCCTTCCAGTCAGCAATTCAAATCAATACCAAGCCAACATGCCACCCAAAAAGTGGGGAAAATAAGAAAACAAAAGAGGAACAACTCAAGTACCAAAGCTTGAATCCAACAACTTTGCCCCCAAAGTCTCGTCAAGCAAAATATAGACCTTCTTAGGAGTACACTTCTTTCTATGTTGCACAATAGTCACAAAAGAAGCAAAGCCAGGGTTTGAAAGTTTTAGGAAGGGGAGAAACCTCATCAAAAGAGCTAACAGGTGGAGCAACAAGAACATTAGATTGAACGTCCAAATCCAAGACTAGAGCAGTCAAAATCATGGTATAGACATCTTTACCTAGAATAGGAGCAACAATGGCCTCAAGGGAGTCAACATGCATAGCAATAGAAGTAGCTTTGTCCATAATCCAAGCAGTAGGATCCACAGGAGGGGTAGCATTATCAACATCAATCACTTTCTTCATAACAAGAGGAGAAGAAAGCTTAGAATCCTCACTATTCGAAGAAGAGGAATCATCAAGGAACATAGTAAGATGGTCCTTGGGAATTTTTACACCAAGTAGAGGAAGAAGTAAGATGAGAGCCACAAGAACAGTCATAAGCCAAGTGTCCAGTAGCAAAGCATCGTCTGTAGTGAAACGAGATTCTTTCATAATCCACAAGCTAAGACCAAGACCAATCATTAACTTGAAGCATAACCTGACTAGGTAGTTCCTGAGACAAATCAATCTCCACCAAAATATGAGCATAGGAAGTGTGAATAAAGTTCTTGGAAGCCTCATCCACTTTCAAAAACCTACCAAGAGCATTACCTATGATTTGAAGAGTAGAGGAACCCTAGAACTATAAGGGGAGATAAGACAACCTCACTTAAACAAGCATAATATCAACGAGTTCCTTCAAAGGGTTGAAGGAGTGAACCCAAGGCCTCAAAGATAGGGGATGAGAATCCCAAAATCATAGTCTGTGATCTAAAATTGTCTGTCTATCCTCATTAGAAGCAAAACCAACAACAAAAAAACCTCTGGCAGAAGGATAAATCTCAATCCTACCTCCCACTAAGGGTTTCCAATGCTTTGTGATCTAGAGGTTTAGATCCAAGAGAGAAGGCCACAAATGGGAGAATCTATATGCTAACAAAGACCTCTTGCCCGAGGGAGATAACAGGAGCAACACTAGCACACTTCAGTGGTTGAACAAAGTTCATCCCCCATCATCAAACCTCACAACATCAACAAAATATTTAGTTCCCTCAACTAGAATAGTTTGAGAGCCCATGCTTGTAGTAGGAGATACTTTTGAAACCGCCACCACAGGGTGCAGCAACGAAGTAGAAAAATAAATAAGCAACTCACATTTTGGTGAGACATGTTGCGTAGGAGAGTGGGAGGCAGGGGAGCCATTGGAGAGAAATTTGAAATCAACCTTCAAATATATAGATGGGCGGGAGAGGAGGTGTTCCATCACTGGAGATTTTCAAATCTCATAATATTACTACATGTTATATATACAAAAGTAATATTATTATTTATATATATAAATAGAGGGAAGAAATTTTCTTCAAAATAATGTAAATAAAATAAAATAATATATAAGTTACACTATATAGTATATAGATATATAAGTAATATTATTACATATGTATAAATATGTATATATACATATACATATGTATACATATATATGCATAAATAAATAAATAAATATATATATATATAGATATAGATATAGATATATAGATATAAAGATATATGTATGTATGTATGTAT
Organism: Sequoia sempervirens; assembly: GCA_007258455.2. NCBI lineage: Eukaryota > Viridiplantae > Streptophyta > Pinopsida > Cupressales > Cupressaceae > Sequoia > Sequoia sempervirens. The sequence goes on along the minus strand of VDFB02040557.1, from coordinate 8,339 downwards.
GTATGTATACATATACATATACTAAGCATATGTATATTTATGTATATATACATGCATATACATATATACATATATATACATACATACACACACACACACACACACGTACACACATACACACACACACACACACACACACACACACACACACACACACACACACATGAGAGGTGTTATATAATGACATCAAAAAATCTCATGTTATTATTTTGTACATAAAAATCAATACATAATTGATATGTATTTAAAAAATAAATTATTAAAGGGCCCAGGTGGTGAAGAGTCCAAAAATCTAAGGAAGATGGCCAAATGGCATATTCCTAGGCAAGGTTGGGTAAAGATGAACTTTGATGGTGCCTCTAGAGGCAACCCCAAAAAATTGGGCATTGGTTGTTTAATACGCAATTGTAATGGGATGATTTTGGGTCAGATTGCACAAACTTTGTGGCTAGGAACAAACAATGTAGTAGAGTTCAACGCTCTTGTTCTCAGTTTACGAAAATGAAAAGAATTGAATTTAAACAAGGCAGAGATAGAAGGTGATTCAGCTATTGCAATAAATGCTTTAAGGGTAGGGGAAACCCCAAACTGGGAGCTATAGGCAGTGTTGGAGGAAGCTTTGGAAATTTCCAATATGTTTGAATCCTACATGGCTAATCATATATATAGGGAAGCAAATGGGGATGTAGATGCATTGGCAAACAAGGCAGTTGATGGTATGGTGACATATTTCTCATTGCAATAACTTCTTGGCAGGTTATTGAAGCTATTCTTGTTTCGTTGCTTGCTGGAAATTTCTTGCAACAACACAAATTTGGCATTTGTTTTTGCACTACTGAAATTTGGTGATTTGGGCTATCTTGGGCACAACATCACTCAAATCTTATGGTATGAAGACTACAACAAATTATAGCTTAGGATTTTGGATGCCCTCTATTGATTATGGGCGAAACAATGATGTAAACTTTCCTTTTCCAGATTAATAAAATATTATCTTATGAATAATAATAATAATAATAATAATAATAAATTATTAAAATAATTTCATATTATCATAATACCTCATATTACTATATATTACATATACTTCCTATTATATATGCAAACATACATCCATCTATTTATCTATTTATATTTACATAAAATTTGATAAATATATGAAAAAGTGGTTGACTTAAAGATACTTTTATATCTAAATTTTTTATTTTAAAATAATCTTTATATATAATCTTAAACCCTTTTATATATAATCATTTATAAATATAATCCTATTTTCAATAAATTATCTAAAAAATTGAATGAGATTAAGAAATGCTTTATCTGAAAAAAAATGTATTTTAAAGTAATTTTGAATTATTAGAATTAGGAAAATCTAGGAGATGAGAAACAAGCATATGAAAAATGCATAAGATTGTATTTAGCTTGATATTAACAATGAGTTCAAACCCCTATTATAAAGGATGAGGATTAGCAAACTCATGCCACAAGAATAGGCAATCACATGCCATGGACTGAGGAGAGGACTCCTCATCTTGTAGTGGTGGCGAGTTGCTCTCCTCTATGCAAGGGAGAGGTGTCGAGAGGGATTGGAGACCTCTCAAGTCACATCAACAACCTTGACACCTCATGGGGAATGAGTCAAGGGTCAACTTCAACACCTAACTAGGCTTAAGTTAGCCTAACTAGAGTCGAATACACTAACACCCCCGGTTAAGCATAACTTAGGTGGGTATAGAAGAAATGTGTCCTAGCTACTAGCCAAATGAGGTACCCATGCACAAAAGTTTCTCATAAGGTGGAGTAAAGGAGAAAACCCATGTGGGAAAAAACTCCTCTCCAAAAAGAGAAACAAAAAGCATGAAACAAGTGAAGGAGGACTTATTATCATTATCCCCCTAGGACAACTTCTATTACATGTGTACAATAAATTTCCCCATAATAAGAGATACAAAGAGAGACTTCAAAGCCCCCCATAAGATATGATGCAGTGTGCGTAGATGCTCGATGAAGTATGCTGAAGAGAATCCATGAACATTGAACCACATTTCTCCCCTTAGGAAGAAGGCAAACTACAGAAGTGTGCAAATAATCTTCCCATTCCTGATAGGAACATGCAGAAAGAAGTATAAAGGTCTATGAATTATGCACAAGATCTAAAGATGTAGATGATTCTCATAATGTCTTCGTAGAATGCTCAATGATCTCCAAGCCAAAGCTGATGTGTGACGAAGATTTTGGAATAGGGACCACATGGATCATAGATTTATGGTGGTAAATGGAACCTTAAGAATATGATACTATCACAATAGAAGTTGAAGTAGGCAAGGCATGAGCAATAATATCTTAAGAAGACAAGGCTGATGCAACTTCAATGAAGTTGACATTGAAAAGAAGACGAATATCCTCAATGATGTCATCATGTCCAAGAAGGAGAGACTTTGCAAACAAATGATGAATGTCCGAAAGGATGACATCTTGTTGATCAAGAGGACAAGAGTGAACCTACAATAAAGACTCTTCCAATAAGAAAATTCCTCTTCAACAAATAAAAATAAAGACTCTTACAATAAAGATTCTTACAATAAGGAACTTTATTTCAATTCATTAATTATAAAATGCCCTGCATAATTCCCCCAAAGAAAAATACAGAAAAGCGGCAGTTTATAAGTTAAGTGCGACTTTTGGCACTTTATTATTGTGCATAAACAAATATTGTTCAGTTGCACTTACAGTTTTAGAAAATGCCTGAGAAAACAATTACATGCAAAAGACAACCTGACAGTGAAGAACCATGGCCTGTAATCATGAGATTTCTAATCTACAAGGAAAAACATAGCGCATGAAGAAGAAAGCACTAAACTCTCACAGCAAGAGTGCATTTTAAATGCAACATTAACTATTTACTTAAAAAACTCAAGTCAAATGAACATTTTTGAAATAACAAGATTCTTAAACTGAAGTACAAGGTTGGACAATTGAAGAATTTCAAGCCTTTCTTCCTACATGCCTTCACAAGATTGCTGTACTACTGCACAAAGTTCGCACCTCCAATCGTCCTCTGCACAGTGATTTCACCCTTTACACACTGATTTCGGGCTTCAAAATTGCTTCTGCTCCCAAATGCGTCTGAGCTAGGCGAATTTCGTCACAGGCTACACAAACACCACCCTTGCGGGCTTGCAGAAAGAGCCCTCACGGGCCTTCACTTCACCGCCGAACTCGTGGCCACAAAGGACCTTCTTGGGGCACGATAGAGAAATCGTGCGGCCTGCATGTGCAAGGCCATGCAATGTGGCTTCCCATTGCTGATTCACACAACCAATTTGCGGCTCTGTGGGTGATTAGATTCGCGGTTTCCAGAAAACAAAGTCATGGCTCTCTGCATGATCTACACCAAAACATTATGGCCTAAGCAACATAAGAACAGCCTTCGTGGCTTTTACAAAAGGTTACACAGCCAAAATTCAGGTCAACATATGCAGAATCATGATGACCACAGATGAAATCTCGATGGAGAGGTGAAAATGCAATAAACACAACGAAAATCATGATGAATGGCAAGAATCGCGATGGACAGAGGTAACTACCCCTTAATCGCCCAATGGTCGAAGCTGCCAATCACGCCTCACAGATTAGAGAGCACCACAAATTGAAACACCGAAGGAGGGGGTCAATTCGACTAAATGAATTTTATAAAATACAATAAAATAGTTCACGTGCACTATCTTCACCTAATGCTTTGATACCATATTAGAATTAGGAAGATCTAAGAGATGAGAAACAAGCATATGAACAATGCATAAGATTGTATGTAGTTTGATATTAACAATGAGCTCAAACCCTCATTATAAAGGATGAGGATGAGCAAATTCATGCCACAAGAATAGGCAATCACATGCCATTGATTGAGGAGAGGACTCCTCATCCTACAGTGGTGATGAGTTGCACATGCCATGGATTGAGGAGAGGACTCCTCATCCTACAGTGGTGATGAGTTGCACATGCTATGGATTGAGGAGAGGAATCCTCATCCTGTAGTGGTGACAAGCTGCTCTCCTCTATGCAAGGGAGAGGTGTCGAGTGCGATTGGACACCTCTCAAGTCACCTCAACAACCTTGACACCTCATGGGGAATGAGTCAAGAGACAACTCCAACATCTAACTAGGCTTAAGTCATCCTAGCTAGAGTAGAATACACTAACATGAATTAATTGAAATAAATTCATATTAAATAAATTTATCCTTTTGTAGTGGAGGCATTGGCACATGATACATTGTAGAAAAATATGGGGACAAATCACTTAGTAAGCTCTTAATTGCATCACTACACCCTCATTCTTGTCAAGTTTTTCTTTAGGAGATAATAGATACTAGGGTTGGGCTATTTTCCAAGTGGATGATATCTTTTTTAGAAAAATATTCAAGGTGAATGCAATGATTACAAAACACACAAATAGGGTTAAGTTAGGTGAGCTATTTCTCTCCACTACACGTAAGTATAGGATAAACACACATCTCTTCAATGTTCATAGCCATATTCCTAGAAGAAAATGAATAATAGAAGGTGATTAGGATGGTGTTTGAGTCATTCATCAAGTGGCATTAGGGAATCAATACTATTTTGGACAATATTGTTAATGGTCTTGATTTTCATCCTAATGTAACTCATTGGTAGATGTTTAACTATGATTCAACTATTCAATAGATACAGTTTAACATCACTACCACTAATTTTAAAAATAGTATTTGTAAATATCACACAAAATAGGAGAAATAATTCCTTAATGTTTTCACAAGAGTTGTTCCATCACTGAAAGTTAATTAGACCTTTCCATCACTGAAATTTAATTAGACCTTTTTCATGGAAGTGGATACAATAGATAACAAAGAGGATGAGGTCCTTGAATGGCAAGGTTAAGATATGGTTTTTAGTATGAAACTAACTTGTATATACTTGTAGTGTTAGTATTAGTTGTTTATATATAGATGAATAGAAAGTACAATATATATATATAGATGAATAGAAAGTACAATAGGAATGTTTAGGTGGGTTTTTGTAAATTCTACACTCTATGGGGAGTTTTGATAATAGGCCCTCCATAATAAAGTTACACTAACATTACATATTTTCTAATTCAATAAATGAGTATGTCCCACTTGATTATTTTCATTTAACAACACACACAGACATATATATGTATAAGTATATGTATGTATGTATTTATGTATGCATGCATGTATGTATGTATGTATATATGCATATAAACCTCTATATCATATATATGAAAAATATCTACAACCTTCAATAAACATATATAACAAAGAAAATAAATTTATATTATTATATAATATTATTATGACTTACTTATATATAACATATTACTTTCAATATATAAATTCAAGTTTATATGTGTATAATAAATGAAATAGTTTCAAAGTAAATTACAATAACTTTTAAGTAAATAAAATAGTTCTAATTAATATCTCTCAATATATTATAGGTAGATGTAGTTAGATTATCTATACTAGTTTTATTTCTATATAGATATATCTTCCTTTTAATGTAGATTTATATAAGAGGTGCATACATTATCTTTTTAAATCTTAGAAGTATACTTTAAAACAATTGTTAAATAATTTTAAAAAATTACAAATCTCTTTCAATGAATATTAAATGATGTATTGTTTCTTAGATTTTGATGTGTAGGGTATATCTTGACAAATAAAAAAAATATTTGTTTTGATTTTTTTGTTATTATTCCCAAGAGCTCCCACAAAAGTAGTTCCATTTGGATTATTCCCTTTATAAATCAAGGGGAGATCCTCTTCAAATCTTGAGTATAATTAGCTACCTTGCAATATAGTCTTGTGTGTTTTCCACCACATTATGCTTTCTTGAAATTTATGGGTTGCTACAGGTTTTGTACATAGAGCACTAGGGAAAGTTGTTGCCATTCTATACAAAAGTGATAGCTATTTGTCAAATCATTCAATTTTTATTTTCTTCAAGTTTGACCATTATGTCAATCCACCTTGACATTTTATGACTACAACTTGTAACAATCATTTTGATATCTCATGATGTCCATTGCCAATTCCTATTCAAAATAATGTTGTCTTTAAGAACCAACCGACATTGAAGGAAATGATCATCAAGATCATACATTCATTGTAATCTTGTGAGTTCAATATTTAGCAGATCCATGTAAGTCCTTGAACTTCAATTTACAAGAATAAGTTCACATACAAGATAGTGCATAGTGTATCTCCTTGAACTTCAATTATCTGTAATACACCGACAAGCAAAATAATACATATACCTCCTTCGGAAAGAGGGAAGATAATTATATACATACAATATTAACCTCAAATTATTAGACAAATGAATAAAAATATACTGTAGCTCATCAAAATATACAATGTATTCAATGACTTTTCTTATTAGCAGATAGGCTACATATAATGTGAGATTTGAGCTTAAAACAAGTATCACACCTACAAACAACTATTGAGTTGTCGGAAAACAAGTTTCAACTACCGTTAAATGATAAACCAGTAGTCGTTTAATGGTAAAAGCTTCAAAATATTAGGTGAAAGCCCCCAAAATCTCACTTATCATGTAAAATCCAAATAAATATTGATTTTCCAACTCGATGGGAACTATTTCAATTTGCAATGTTTTTTACCAATTTGATGACAACTTTAGTTTTTAATTTGCATTGCTTTATGTTTCAAATTTGCATGCAAATATTTCAAAATCAGATATACCCAATTTTCTTAGGAAAAAATCTAGATTTGTCCAAATTTATTTCATTGCATTATTTAACACTTTTTTATTAATTACTTGCAGCACAATACATCCATATCACCCATACACAAACAAATACTCTCTAGCATATTAATATACATATAATATAATTTAATTTTCTATGGACGTAAGCCTTGAAATTTTTTAGATACAAATGCTAGTTGTAATAAAATTGATGTTTGCAATTGTTATAATTTTCTAATTTTGAGATGCAGCGCTGAGCTCAGCATGAGAGAACTTGAGGGGTCCTCCGCTAAACCATTTGTCCATCTCAATGTCGTCCTCCTCACGGCTTTTATTCTCATTTATCATAAGAGCGCAAATCCGGCGTCTGTGAAGACGCAGGCGAAGACTACTATTAAAACATAGTTCTTTTTCGTAGGAGTCGGCGAACGTGAGATTTAAAATCCCAAAAATAAGCGTCGTGCTCTTTGCTAAGCCGTCACAATCCACTCACGCGTCCAGTGTGTTTCCGTTAAAAATTTCCATTCAACAATCCATACCAAAGGGATACATAAAATAATAGCAGAAACAAAAACATCAGAATTAAAGCAGAGATTCCTGGAAAGAACCTAGGAAAAGTAAATCGATTTGAAATCAAAAGAATTGGAGTCCTTTTGTGAGCAAATCTACCTAGGAAACATCGACTCCTACGTGGTTGTCATCAGGGTCAAACGGTTCATTTTTGCATGTGTCGAATTCCACGACAACAATCTCATTGGAAAAATCTCCTTGGGTGGTATCTCAAAGGAGGCGTGGGAGGATGAATTTTCAGGACAACGGCTGCGTCATGGCAACTATGAAATTTTTTTAATTACATCAGTGGAAACGTAATGAATTTAATAAACGAGGAAAGGTGAGAGAGGAAAGCCATTTTTGATAGTGCAGTATACTATTGAACAAGGAACTATTCTGATGAAGAAATTGTCGTGAGTGGCTTGCGCGTAGTTTGTTTTTGCATTTTTTCTTTTTATTTTGGCTTGCGCGTAGTTAATCTTGAGACCAGATCAAACCTCAAACCCTTTCTCAGGGGCTTATAAATTTGCCACAGCAGGTGAGGGAAAAGAAAAGGTTTAGTGTTACAGGCTTGATCAAGGGACAAAAAATTCTACGACTACCCAATCATGGAGGAGGTGAGAAAGAGAAAGAGTAGGAGCGAAACGGGGATTACAGGTTCGAGACCCACCCCTCTTAAGGTTTCCAAGCACTCTCACAACTGTATTAAGATTCGACCTGTGATTATATACCTCCGATCTCCTGAAGTAATACACACACAGCCGAAAGATTTCATGGCAGTTGTGCAGCGACTCACAGGCTGCTCTTCCTCTTCGTCTTCCTCTTGTACTCAACCCAGGGAGGACTTCACTGCTCTTCGGACGAACCCTTCGGCTTTCTGTCCTTTGGAAAAGCAAGACGTGGCCTTCCAAACCACCTCTCCACCGCCAATGTGGCCCAGTGATTGCGTTTCTCAACTAATTTCTCCACCATGGTATTCCCTTGCAGAAGAATTAGAGTTGGATGTTCTTTGGGA
>VDFB02040556.1:0-14009 GCA_007258455.2 Sequoia sempervirens | reverse complement strand
TTGCTATGGATTATCATGGCATTCCATCACCGTGAGACTGCATTTCTTTTAGGCATTTTTTCAAACAATTCACCGCCTTGTCTATGTTATTGCTTACTATTATGCTTTGGTAGATTTTTTCCAAGCATCCATAGCTTGTTCGAAAGCACCTATTTGAGGTTTTTACTTTTTAGCCATAGCATGAAGGCGTTGAACTGTTTGATAAAATGCTTCGGTAGACATGTATGAAAAATGTGGTAGAATAGAAAAGGTAGTGAACTATTTGAAAAAATGCTTCAAAAAAATGTGGTCTCATGGTGATGGAATGATAATGAATGCCATGACAAGCACATTGTTATGGATTGTCAAGTACATTCCATCATGAGACCACATTTCTTTGAGGAATTTTTTGAAATAGTTCATCACTTTGTCTATGCTATTGCTTACCATTATGCTTTGATATATTTTTCCAAGCATCCATAGCTTATACTGGTGCCACCTATTTTAGGCTTCTTAGCCATAGTAGCAAGGCAAGAACTGCTTTGATAAAATTGCAGACATGTATGAAAAATGTGGTAGCATCAACAACTGTCACCATCTGATATTTATGCAATTGTAGTATGTTTTGTGCAATGTAATCAACGATATGAATATAACCAACATAAATCTATTTCTATAATTCATGGATTGAACTCTGTATTTTATTTGCTCTCAATGTCCGTATGCTATGGAAATGACATTAATTTTTTTTTTAAAGTAGTATGCTATGTGTGATACTATCAAACAATGTAATTATATACTCCATTACTCTTTTCTTTTTACATAATCTAACATATTTCAAACTTTTCAAGTAGGTCACCACACATCGAAGGCAACAAAGGCAAGACTAGAAAAGCACATGCAACACAAACTTGGCTCTGGTGGTTATATGAAATTAGCCGCACGAATTGTAAGTATCAATAAATGAAATATTGCATCCAAATTATAATAAATTGAAAAACAATTTTGGTTTTATCACACCATAGAAGCAAAAATTCATGATCTTATGCAAAATGTAAGGCTCTGAATTCAACAGAGTTCCCACAGAAGAGGACCTGAAGATTGTCTTCCAACAAGGCTATGGAGCCGTGGATGAACGCCTAAGAGTCTTGACTAGGCAAACACAATCTTCCATTGCATCTGACATGCAGGTAAATAAACTCAATAAAGTTTATTTAAAATTGAATATTTGTGCAATCTATTCAATATTAATTTCCACCATAAAGTAATTACATGCCTATTTATTTTAAACATTCAAGCAATGATAATATATACTACACATGACATCGAATGTAGCCCGGTCGTGGTGGAGCACAACGCGTATTAGGTCATGGTGTGCATCTCAAGACTTTAGAGCATGTAGAGTGTGATCAACATGTTGAGCATGATCAAAGCTAGAGAAGATCAGGGAATATGATGTGGTCCCATTAGGTAAAGAGGACCACTCTAAAGTTATTTTAAACATATTTAATTACAATTGGTGTATTAATTAATGTAACCTTTCATATTTCAACTTTAGAGCATGTAGAGCGTGATCAACGTGTTGAGCATGATCAGGCTAGAGAAGATCAGAAACATGATGTGGCCCCATCGGGTAAAGAGGACCACCCTCATGTTCTCTTAAACATATTTAATTTCAATTGGTGTATTAATTAATGTAACCTTTCATGTTTCAACTGCAAATCAGGATTTAGAGGGTGTTCAACATGTTGAGCATGAGTCTATAACAAAAGTTCAGGAACTTGATGTGGACCCATCAGGTAAAGAGAACCACTCTAATGTTCTTTTAATTAATGAAATAATTGTAACAATAATAATAAAAAATATTAGTTTAACATTTCTTTCTTATTGCAACAGATCCCCCCTTACAGTGGCATCCACATCATGAGCAGACGACTAGGCGTACATTAAGATCATGAGTAGAGGGAAGAACAACTAAAGGGGGGACATATATTGATTTAGAAAATGATACTCCACTTCAACTTTATGTAGCTTTAAATTAGAAAGAAAAAAAAAGTGATTGTAATCATATCATGACAACCATATTTTTGATAACATGTAAAAACTGAAGAATGGAATACGGTATGTTAATGAATGAATGTGAATATGTTAATTAATGAATGTTATATGTTAATGAATGAATGTTATATGTTATTAATGGATACTGAATGTTATATGTTATTAATGGATGAATGAATGAATGTTATATGTTATTAATGGATGAATGAATGATTAATGTTATATGATTGGGTATGGGGAATTGAGAGTGATGTGAGGGGGGGGAGGGGCCAAATGAGCTTCCACAATCACATGGTTGGCCCTGTTAAGTAGAGAATATTAAACTATTCTCAAAACAAAGAGAAGCTCAATAAGGTAATGCACTTTTCAATATAAGAAATGCATCATTTGAAGCATCAAACCAATATGCAGTCTGTATGTATGATCATTCGTTAGTCTCCGCAATGGTACATTTCCACGAATATTTAAAAAAAAACAAAATTGATTTTTCATTGCAATTTCGACGAAACCTACCGACGAATCAACAAAAAGGTTCAACGAAGTTGCTATAGATGTGATGAAGGTTTCGCGTAACTCCTTGCCCATTTCATCACGATTTCGATGAACTTTTGGTGTTGTTTCCACACTACTACTTGCCCATTTTGTCGCACTTTCGACGAACTTTTGGTGTTCTTCCAACGCTACTCCTTGCTCTTTTCGTCGCCATTTTGACAAACTCTTGGTGTTGTTTTGATGCTACTACTTGTCTATTTTGTCGCACATTCGATGAAATTTTGGTTTTGTTTCGATGCTACTCCTTGCCCATTTCATCGAACTGGAAATGAACTTCTGGTGTAATTCGTCGGTGGATATATGAAGTGTTCATCAATATTCTGACGAAAGTCCAAGCCATTTCACGATGCCAACAACCAACAATTCTTCGCCATTATTTCGACGTTTAATTCGTCGTCGACCTTTCGACGAAAAAACAACAATGCAAATATTTTCGCCATTTTGTCGCTTGTCCGAAAAATATTTGTCGAACGACCGACGAATGACCATTGGAAAATGGTGTCAAATTCAGTAGTGTGATCTAGGACATTGTAGCCATTGGGGATAGATCTAGGTGCAGGGACTCTATTTTGTTAAGATGATCCTGCGATGGTAACTTTTCCACCTCTTGTGGTGACTCCACAATCGACATGGGCTCCTTTAATGGTGATGGTAGTGCAATGTTCCTCTAGGGAAGCAATGACAGTTTCATATACATGATTTACATTCGTGAAGGTTTCTTTCCCCTTATCTGTGTTATTATTCCCTTTATTGCCATGGTTAGGCATCAGATTCGTGTATATCTTAAGGTTTTGGTTTCCTATTGGTTGTTCCATGTTTATAATTCTTTGATCATTGAGATCTTGAATTATGTTTTTTAACCTCATACAACTATTTGTGGTATGCCCTTTGATTTTATGAAAGTCACAAAGTTGATTCTCATTATACAAAAGGAGGTTTCACATCCGGTTCTTGGTAATTCTCATAGGTGGGGGCTTTGATGAGTTTTTCATTTATCAGCTTCTTCATGATGACTTTAAGTGGTTCCCACAGAGCTGTGTACTTTCGCTTGGGGTAATTCTTGTTCCGTTGGGTTGGTCCCCTTTGATCATTGAGATTATTGATTGCTTGATTGTTATTTGGTTGTTGTGTTGCTTGATGATTTTTTTGGTGTTGGATTTGGATTTGTGGTGTGGGTGTATTTTGGCGCGGGGCACTGATGACCACTTTGGCGTCGACAACACCATCATTAGTAAAATTTTTGTTCATTTCCCACGTGCGAGGTTTATCGTTGTAATTGGCGGGTGGGTGGTTGTTTTGTTGTTCAGGGTATGAATTTGATCCTGCGGGTTGTGTCATAAGGGCTCATTCAATGCTAAGCACCTTGGAGATCAACTGGTCATATGTGGTGATCCCTTGTACCTTGAGATGAAATTCCAAGAGGTTGTCAAGGTTGGATATAATGGTGCAAACTTGTTGTTCCTCAGGCATGGTCCATTTGCTCCGATTGGCCTTGGATCACCATCGTTGTAAGAATGAAGCGAATTATTCATTCTTACCTTGTTTCAGAGTTGAGAGTTCTTCTAGACTGACATCCATTGCAATATTGCATGCATAGTTTTTAATGAATGCATCTATAATTTCTTAGAATTTTTTGATGCATGTTGGTAGGTGAGAGAACCATTCCATAGTGTGGCCAGCCAAAGTCCTAGGGAATAGCCTCATCAGATAAGTATCGTCGTATGTGACTTCCATGCAATGAACCTGGAATTCCTTGATGTGATCTTCAGGGTTTCCCGTCCCATGATATTTGTCAAAATTGGGGATCTCAAATCCATTGGGGAATGGTTTCATCACAAGGATCCTATCAAATGGATAGGGACACAAGTTGCTTGGTATTTTTGTGGTTTTCCCTAATTGAAGATCAAAAACTTGTTGCGAGAGCAACCTGATTTGTGTCGTTACGTCATTTTCTGGATCAGGGGGTGGGATGAAGGTGTTCTGGGGTGTTATGATTGTGGGTTGGATGGGTGGGTTGGTTGGTGTGTTATTTGATGGTATTTGCACATTTTGTCGAGCTAGGTATGCTTGCACTTGCTGTTGTATAAACAACGCTTGTTGTTGATCTTGTTGTTGTTCTGCTAGGATTGCTTGTTGTTGTGCTTGTTGTTGTTGTGCTAGGATTGTCTGTTGTTGAGCTTGCTATTGTGCTTATTGTTATTCCAACAACGCTTGTTGTTGGGCTGCCAATTGGGTTGCTTCTTGTTGCTCTTGATATTGTTTTATTGCTTTTTGATATGCCTGTAGTTGTGCTTGTGCTTTTTGTGCTTGATATTGGGCGTGCATCTGAGCTTGAGCTTGGGCTTGTGCTGCTTGTGCTTGGGCTTGTGCTTGTGCCACTTGTTGTTGCAATAGAATTTGGGCTTGAGCATCCTTTTGTGCTTGTAATGGGGCTTGGGCTGCTTGAGCAGCTTGCGCGGTTTGAGCGGCTTGTTGTTGTTGTTGTTGCAATAAGGCTTGGGCTTGTATGGCCTATTGTGCTTACTGTGCAATTTAGGTGGCTTGAGAATTTTGCACTGCTTGTGTGGCTTGTAGGGCAGCTATTTGTGTGGATTTTTTCTTTTGCACTTGCAAGAATGCATTTTGATAAGGAACTTGGTGAGCGTCTTGCAATGCCATGTTGTATTGGCTTGATAAATTGAAGTTTGGTGGTGGTGGGGCTCATGGTGGATTCAGAATGGCGTTTGTGGTGGTGGTGGTTGGTGATGTTGTGTTGGTGATTTGAGTGGTGGATGGTGTTGTCGTGTTGGTGGTTTGAGTGGTGAATGGTGTTGTTGATGTGGTGGTTTGAGTGGTGAATGGTGTTGTTTATGTGGTTGGTCCTTGAGAGACCATGCTTTGAGATGTTAGGGGGGTGGTTGATGATGTCGCAATTGCTTGTGTAGTTGTCATCTGTTGTTGCGATATTGATGACAAGTTTTGAGAGTTTGGCGTGATGCTTTGATTGGTGTTTGGAATGTTGGTTTGATTGATATCTAGTAAAGGTGGAAGCCCCAAGCCAAGTAGAGGTGTGGATAATGGTGGTAATGGTGGAAGGGGTGAAAATGTGAGGGGTGTGAGTTCTTGAGAAAATGATGTGGTGTCAAAAATTCCCCCAAGTTTGAACATGTCACTTTATTCTTGCGAATTTGTGAGAAGAGAAGTTTGAGGTGTTGCGCGGAAGGATGATGATGATGGATCATTAGGATTATGGAAAGTGAGAGGGACATACTTATGTAATGGATTTTAGGGTATGTTTTGTTCGAAGATGGTGTTTGCATCCAAGTCTTGATTATGAACAAGGGGGTGTGTTTGAATATAATTAATAAATGCATTTCCCTTATTGACATTAGGTTGAGTTGGAGCAAAATATGTTGTGATTTGCAGAATGTTTTGAGTGATGTTTTGGGATGGGGGTGTAGATGAGATGGGGAGTGTGGATGAAATTAGAGGCATAACCTCCAAAGATGGTTCCACTATAGAGCTCACATCGAAATCATAAGGTAATTTGGCCCCTTATTTTTGCTAGTTCAAGCATGTATAGTGAAGGGTTAAGCCTCATCATGATGTTGATGATCTTATGGTTTTCTAGATTTTGGAGCATTTCGGTTATTTCTTCATGCGACATCCCAAAGGTAAGATCTTCTTCTTGAATTTCCTCTTGTGGACTTTGTGATGATGAGATAGTCAAAGGATTTCTTGATTCGACTAGATTCATTTTGGTGTTTGTTTGGCTTAGGTCACTTGAAGTGGGTGTTTCTTTGTTGGCTTCCATGTTCTTCTTGTATTGAGATCTAGTTTGCACCATAAAACAAAGATCATTTTTTAAGAATATGGGAGATGAATCTCTTAATTCTTTGGATTGATCTTATTTTAAGCACAAAAGAGATAATTTTAGGATATTTTGAGGATCAAAAGGGTGATATGACAATGATGCAAGAGATGGATGATGTGGATGTTTGATATTTTGATAAATCTTGAGGGGAATGCTAGACTTTTAGGACTTTTGGATATGTTTTGGATTTTTATTTTTGATTTTATTTTGGGATTGTCCTTGACTTGATTGATTTTGGTTTGCTTTGATTTGAACCAATAGACCCTAAGATGTTGGATAATTATCTAAGGGGTAGATTTGCTCAAAGGATGATAATTTGAATATGTGTAGAGAGAAGGATGCAACTACCCACACCTATTCAAACAAGATGATAATTTAACCAAGTATATGAAGAAGGATGCATCTACATATACCTAGCTAAACAAGATGGTTTGATTACTTTGACTAAGCATATGCAAAAGGATGCATCTACACATACCTAGCCAAAGATGATTGGATAAAGATTTCAAGGATTTTGTCTCAAGGATTTGATGATTTTGATTTTTTCCAAAAAGCCTATCATGAAGGATAATTTCAAGATTTCTCAAAAGGTGATGGTGAGATTATTTTTGGTTTGATGTTCGAAGGGTGGATGAATTTTTTTTTTGATTTCTTTTGATCCTAAGATGAACAAAAAAAGGACACTTTGTTTACCTAGACCTCGGTATTCAAGAAAATGCAATGCTTCTATAGACCTTTATAACCAAGAAGTGGTTCAATTTGAGCATACATTTTAGGATTTTGAACCAAGGACTTTCGTTTTGGGATTTGAATTTCTTAGAAATCGTGAGGTTTCAATACATGTGAGAGTCCATTTTGTTATATTTGCTTAGTGACTTTATTTTACCACAAACACTTCTTTGATTAGGTTTCCAAACTAGATGTCCAATGTCTTAACTTCTTCGAATCCCACAAAGTATGTTATGTGGAAATTTGATGAATTCAAGGCAATGGTTACCTATTTTTTAACTTTAGTAGAAAAATTGAGGTGATAATCCAAGTGTTTAGAAATCTCTAAGGATGGAATCCCAAGGGCAAGCAATAACACCTGAATTGGGTCAATTGTATTTGTCTCCTAAAGGGTTTGAAATTTTGATGATGATGTTTAAGTGTTTGTTTCCAAGATGTTTTCGAATAAGAAAAACATTTCGTAACCAAGAATAAGTACAACCCTATGGATATCAAAGATTGTATTTGTTGAGTCCCCACTTGGACAAGTCCAGCTACGCTTATCTTTAGCGAATGGTTAGATGCTTGACCCCATTGGCTCCCCTCCACAACATTCACTTATATGGGGCAGCCAGGCATCAACACCCATGAAACTCCCATGGCATGCTTTCCATTTCTACTAAAAGACCGTAAAAGTGTGGGGCAGCTTCAAAACGACCGTTCTTGCACCAACAAATAGATCAAGGATTTTGGCAATTCTAAAACATGGGTTTTAATTAGGACTTTTTGTTCGTGGAGATTGACCCATATGGTGAGAGTCCCTTTTTAGATCCATCTCATCAAAGCCAACCACGTGATATTAGCGTTTATTCCAATACCCACATTTATATCCCGACTAGAAATAATCTTGGCTTTAGAGTGTTATCGGTTGAGCCGTTCCCTTGGGTGAGTATTTTTTCCCCAAGGCAGGCCCTCTAAGATACACAAAAGAAAATAAAGACAATATTCGTAACTCAATCAATCTTTGTTTGCAACACAAAGAGAGAGAATGTATGCAATAATGCTCTACTCACACTCGCATAATGTTTTGTTCAATTTTAAATCCAAAATGAAATGTGGAGGTGATTGCTTTATCTCAACCTAAAATCACAAAAAAGTCATTTTGATTCTCAAGATCGCTATAAAGCGCGAGAGAAGCGCATACATCCTTTTTGAATGAAGTTAGTTTAAGTAAGCCATCAGGAAGACAAAGTTGCACTTGTTCATTTTAGAGCCACAAAGCAATTGTGAGTTATTTTTAAAGCACCAAAGGACAAATGAGAGTTGTTTTGTTCAATTGTTAACCAAAAAACCAAACTCTAGTAAGTTGTAGTCCTAATGTTCATTTTAAGCCTTTGCAAAAAATTGAAAAGGTTCTTTTTAATAGCCCAAACGAAATTATTATCCTAATCAAGAAGAGATAATAGTTTCCTAAGAGTGTTAAACAAACACTAAAGTGTTTAAAAACACTTTGATTTTGTGAGATACCATCATCATGTTTCTCTTTCTTTCATTTTTTAATTGATCCAACCTACAAGAAAGAAAATCAGTCAGATTCTGCAAAACACAGAGGTTAAAAAGCAAAAAACAAAAGATAAACTTATCATTTGACAAAAGGCATGTACTAAAATGAAATTCCAATTTTTTACTCCCTGCCAGTGGCGCAACCCATGACTGTGTCACAGTTTGATTTCTCCAGTGATGTTGTATAGCACCACTTACCAGTCAGCGGTGCTCTATAACCGAACTAGTGAGCTCAAATGTGTCACCCTTTTCACCAACGTCGTTGTTTATAATTCAAATTCAAAAATTTTAGGCAGGAAGGCTAAAGTGTCTCAGTTTGGACTTTCCAGTAGTGCTATATGGTGATGCTGAGCTTCCAGTGTTGGAATTTTCCTGTGCACAAACAGGAATACATAATTTTTAGAAAAACATGATTAAAAACGAGATGATGCCCTCCTTCTAGCGCCAAAATGTTGAACCCCAATCCTAATATCCGCAAAACAATAAGAACAAACACATTAGATGGTGAAATGCAAGCAAGAACAAGGATTCCCCATGAAATCAATTTATGAAGTTCAAATTAGGAAAAGCAATAAAGAATATAATGAGATAACAATAAAAGAGATTGAATCCTAATTAAACTAGGAAACTCATGATCCCATGGGGGAATTGGTGTCAATTTGATGTGAAAATTGGCCCTTTCCCAACTCCTATGATGCAAGCTTGATGAATGTTGATGAATGATCCACTTTGATGAAGAATGGTGAGTGCTCCAAAGGAAAAATTTGCATAACCTAGCTAAGATTCAATGATAATGGATGCAATTTGCTAATGATTTGAGCATAGTAAGTTTACTCAAATTGTGGATGATAAAATGAGGAATGAAACCTCTTATTTATAGAATGCCAAGATGGATGAATGTCCAAAATTGAGCAATGTGGGATTAATATTCAACCAATGGCAAGATACCACTTGTCAACCTATGAGTGGATGGAGGATGTGCAAGTTTTGAGGATTGTGCCAATAAATGCCTATTTCTGAATTTTGAATTTGTTGAAATGACATGCAAGAGGGAAGAAATAATGCATTGAATGCCACTTGGCTCAAGGCAAAGGACATGTAAGAGAGAGTAAATTCCTTGTTGGATGTACATTTCAACTTGGATTTTGAATTCAAACTTGGAGAATATTCCCAAAAGATGCGTTGTTGAGGAAAATAGAGATTTAATAAATCAATTAAATCTATTTTCATGTGAAACTAATAAAAGCTAGAGGATGGGACATGAGAGGAGATTAAATTAATCAAAGTTAATTAATTTAATGAAGGGGTTAAATGATTTGACCTATTTGACTTAAATTTGTGGATTTATTTAAATCAAATATGAGAGGAATGTGATAAGAGATTAATTAAATAAAGATTTATGATTTATTAAATTAAAAGGGATGATTGTTAGATTAAACTAAATAAGGTTTTAATTTATTTAATTTAATAGATAGGCTATAAGAGATTTAACCAAATAAAATTAATTATTTAATTAAATTAGATAATTAGATCAAAATGGTTAATTTAATTATCGAGAAGAGGTGACTTAATTGTATAACTAATTTATTCAATTAAGAGAGGAATATTGATGAATTTAATCAAATAAGGGTATTTGATTAAATGGTTAGACTGAAGGATGATTTAGGATTAAACGATGTTAGTGGTCAAGATCAGCTGCACAATGTCAATCGGTACATTTTACGTGTCTACAAAATATTTTTATCTCAACCATTTGTTTATCTTTTAATCCTGGCCTTTCATTCGAATGATCAATTTTCTATAAATTGATCTGTCTTTCATCATTTTACTTCTCCTAAAATCTTATGAATTTTGGAAACATATATATTATCTAAATCTTTGATATTTCATAAATCACTATCATAGGCTATACTTGCACAAGAGAAATCTGAGGGCAATTATACTACAACAAAAAAATGGAGAAGGGCAATCGAGGTCAAACATGGAACTACGTAGATATTGGGTGAGATTGTTTAGTTTATTTATGTTTTATCTTTCCTTTTTTCTTTGTTGTTTAGCTTAGATTGCATGTGTTGTGTGCTTTTAACCTTTCATTATATTTTCTGATGTTACAATGGCTACTAGGGTTTGGTGCTTGAATATGGGAAAACTAAGTTTTCAGTGTAATCTGAGATGTAGACCATGGATATTGTTTTGAATCTGCCTAAAAGGAGTTGGTAAAGACGTCTAAATATCCTAGTAAACATTTGGAAGGATAAGTTGTTTTTTTTTTATGATTGAGCAATATGATTAAAATGTGTAAAAATGGTGTTTGTCTACAATGAAAATGGAACTCTACTAAAACAGTGAAAATACTAAATGTTTGTTTCTAAATCTATCTTAGTAATGTTGTAAAGGATTCCCCAATGCTTGAAAAATGGTTAGATGGAAATCTTGTTGTCTTATTTTGTTTGAATTATGTGAAATCACGGGTTTTTGGTGCATGAAATTGAAATTCTAGAAAAATAGGATATGGGGCAATATGTTTGTTTATTTCTGACAAAAACATGATGATTAAGATGGTAAAGTAGTAACAGTCAGAAAGTAAGAAAGAATAATTTGTTGCCTTGGAAAGAGAGCTATATTGAGGATTCCATAAGAGAATGTTGAAGTATTGATTGAGTGCCTTTAATCAGGTTTTGTGTTGGTATAGATGAATTTGTATCTGATAATGATGTGGTTTACTAATTTTGAGGAATGGTTAATTGATGGCCTTGTGAATGGCTAAATAAAATTGAGGATGTTTTTGAATTAATAAGTGAAATTGATGAAAAGTTTAGTGAGTCAAAGATGCTTGTTCAATTTGATCTTCTCCAATTGTGTTTGGGACAAAAGTTCCCTAGATGAATTGATGTTGTTGTTAGATTCCCTTACATCACATACCCATAACTTTCCATTATCAATCACCCATCCTCCTCATCATTTAAATCTTCCCCTTTGAACTTAGGAAAACCTTAGAATCACTCATCATTTGAACTTGATACCATCCCCTCTCATCATCCCCTTCATCCTCTTAATCATCATTATCCCAATGTAACCTTAGGATACTGTTAACAAATATTTAACCAGCTCCCTTTGGGTTTATTTTTCCATGCTCCGGCCCATGCATCGCAAGGTCTGGTCACCCTTTTATCTAAGTTTTTCTCTGCCGCTCCATGTGTCTATTCCTCGCAACTCTGAGTCCCGACTTTCCTTTTGCATCACAGGAAACTTCGTTGTGCTTCCATGTGTTGCAGTTGCGGGATAATTGTAATCATGTTTCCTTGTTGCCTCATTGGGTTGCAAAATGCTACCACGAAGCCCTCATTCCTAAAAGGTTTTGGTGGGCCCCACGGTTGCTAACTGCGGTGTACACTGGCTACATGTCTACCGTTCATAAATATTTCATTGTTTTGCGCCCAGTTGGTATTTGTTCCCTTTATTATTAATGAGGGCTTTGCATATTTGACACGTGTAGCATTAACGCAAGTCCTCAGTGGCAAGGGGAGAGAGGTTCATACGAGCAGTGAAGGGTTGCCACGTGCCTATACAAAGGATCTCATATGTGGGCGATGGGCTAGATGAACTAAATAATACTATTAGTCACTGCGTATCATAATCATTCACACCAGGGGTGACACTTGCCTAATCGTGCCTAGCTGGGACCACCGCTATCATTACAAATGATGAAATTGTGCCTGGAATAACTGGATGCTTTGTTCCGGATCGATCTTGTTGTAACGGCCTTTGAAATATTCTGATTCAGGCATCATTACTGGGGATCATGAAATCTTTTATGTTACTGCTCTCTGGGGTGGTGGGAGGTTTTCCTGCTATATATACTTTTCTCTATGAGGAGAAAACGGTCCAGAATTTGGAAGGAAAATGCCAGTTTTAGTAAAAGATGCCAGACCTTTATTACTATTTTATTTGATTGCAAAAACTCTCAGACTGTGCCAATTGTTCAGCCTTTCTATTTTTCATGCTATTTGATCAAACTACTATGAACTATGTTTTTTATTGTCTTAACACTTCATTTGAGAACTTCTATATATGTTGGATGCAAGTTTGCTTACCTAGATCATGTCTAAGGACTCTTCTTGGCAGTAGAAATGTATGTAATGTTATTTTATGTCAATGAATGAATTGTCTATGCTATAATATTAAGTCTCTAATGTTCGGGAACACTACAACACTTTTCAGGCCCTTAAATCTATGATTTATCGTGCCCATCATTAAATCTTGGCGCATCACCTTAGGTTAGACTTTATTTTATTATATCTACTTCCTTTTCCCTTTCCAAACCCCATTATAGAAAAAGCCGACTTCTCTAAAAATTTAAAGGTTACTCAGTTTAGCGCAAAAGGTTCCCCTTAAACTGAGTTTCTCATAAGGCTCTGTTACCTCGTCAAATTTTGGCGTCAATAGTTTGTTCTTTTTTTGGCACGCCCAGTGGGATTGAGCTTAAATGAAATTATGTTTTAAAAGGGTCTATGAGCCATCGGCCTATAACTAGATCTCAAACCATAGGAAACCCTAGTTTACTAGTACGTCCCCTAGGGACAGTCTAGGTCACAAATCAGCTGGTAACCGTTCCATTCCTGCTTCCCTTTCCTCTCACCATGTTGCCAGCCGCCAATGTAAATTATGTGGAATGGGATGCTGAAAGTCCCCTAGTAGCCTCGGTAGCACCCACTGTTTGGGGCGCTATCCTGGTTTTAGCCATGAAAGCTACACCAAAGTTTACCAGAGATAGCTCAAGAATGCCAGCAGAACATTTGCAGGATGTGGTGGACATATGTCTAGTACATGGGATTACGACACAGAATGTAGCCCTAAGGCTTCTCGCTGCATCTTTTAAAGGCAAGGCGCTAGATTGGTACCAAACACTAACACCTAATTCAATTCGCACCTGGGTTGAGCTCGGAGATCTGTTCTATGAGAGGTTCTCAAATGACGGAGATTATTCTTCATTGTATTATCAACTATCTGTCATAAAATGATCCCCCCAGGAGGCTCTGACAGACTTTAATGCCCGATTTCATGCAAATTGGTAGAGGATTCCTATCACCATATGCCTGACTCCTAATTTGGCGTTTATATTTTATCTAAAGTCCATCAATTCTGACATTTCCATGATGATCAAGTCTTTGGGAGGAGCTACTCTACCAAATGCTTATGGTATCACTATCAAAGCCGAGAATCATTTAATAGATTACGAAAAATTTCCTCGACCTATTATGCCGATATTTCCTAAAATATCGATCTCTGCGCAAGA
>VDFB02040555.1:0-43018 GCA_007258455.2 Sequoia sempervirens | reverse complement strand
TTGTCCATGAGCTCCAATCATATAAATTTTTTCTTGTCTCATGTTCAAAGTTCAAAGTTCATTGTTGTGTGGTGCCTTATCAAAGTTATTAGGAGATATAACTTTGGTAAGGTTTGATGTGAAGCTGATCCGGGGAATGACTTTCCCTTAACCACGTGTGTATATGAGTACATACTGGCCATGTGTGTATGTGTCTCACCCCATGGACAACCTGAAGTTCCATGGCCCCAAAGTGAGTGCATTTTTTTTGAAGCTTGATCCACCTTTTCTTTATTTTTCTTTCATCAATGACATTGCATGATCGTGCATCTTTTTCTCATGCATATCATACACCTTGTGTGTGTCCTTTTTTGCTTATGTCAGTTTGATGTAGGATCTTGGATCCTTGGGGCTTGACCACTTCCTCAATCTCTGTTATCCTAGACCATTTGCATTGGTATGCTCAGCCCCCTCTTGAATGTCTACTTTAGAGTGAGTTTGAAGAAAGTTCATCCTCTCACTAAAATGGGGGCTAGATGTAATGACCAAAAAAAGGTATGCCTTTTCCTTGCTTAATTTTGGAATAATTAATGATAAAAATGACTTGATATCACCTTGATCTAGTGTTGTGATGTGGTTAACACATCCACATTAGGTTTCAAGCCCTTCTAAGCTAAATAAACCTAACTTTTCCTTAATTTAAAGTAGTAAAGTGTATTTATTTACTCATTCACATTAAATTTAGGAGGCTTTTAGACTAAGGTGGACCTAATATAGTGTTGTAATGTTTTTTACATATTCACATGGGATTTATGGCCCTTCTAATCTAAATAGACCCAATTTGGCCTTAATTTAATGTTGTAAAATGTATTTATTTACACTTTCACCTTGAATTTTAGGCCCTCTTGTAATTATGACCTTAATATTATTATTAATAGGCTCCTATAACCCTATATTATTTATCCTAAGGCATATTTTAATCAAAAACCTGACAATATCAACATATAAACTTAATTTACACATTCCCCAACACTTTAGTTGGCAAAATAGCCCATGTGGGACCCATTTTCCACTTTGGGAAAATGAGTCCCATCCAAGTGGGAATCATTTTCCCAACTTGGCAAATGAGTCCCATTTGACCTATTTTCAAGGTTTGAGCAGGAAAAGTTGGGTTTTAAGTTTAAATTTCCTCTATGTCAGCCTTGGGGATCTAATAAATGATCATTTGAGTGTATTTCCTATATAAAAAGGCTTTTAAATCATTATTTCATAAAGCATTCATGATATCAAGTCAAGAAAACAAGATTTAAGGAATCCAAGACTTTACAAGATTGTTAGGAAGTTTACAAGGTCATTTCTAAGGCATTCAAGGGAAGCTTCTTCATCAATTGTTGCAACAATTCAATATCTATCATCATGTCAAATATTATGAAGAATCCATCATGTTATTGAGCTAGTGTTGTGGTGTAGCATTGAAGATCCAAGATCGAACATCTTTTTACACCTATTGTCAAGATCAAGCTCTACACCCTTCATGGCCATTTCATGTTATGTTGTAGATTTACAAGACATCATTCAAGGTATCATTGTTCATGTTTCATATCCTATGTTTCATGCTTCATGTCCTTGTTTCACTGTTTCATCATTTAGTTTAATTACCTAAAATAGGTTTGACCAAGGCAAACCCCTATTAACAACAATCAACAAGTTTTCTCCTCTTTACATGTGTGATTGTAGATCTAGGTTTCTTTGAGCTTGAAAGATCAAAAAAAATTAAGCTACAAGCTTGTTGGAGTTGTCTTCCCATTTGTAAGGTCATAATCTTCACTAAAAGGTCATCTACAACATTGAAATTAGAGTTTTAGATTTGGAAACCTGGAGAAGTAGATTGAGTAGATTGAGAAGAGAAAATTTAGAGCTTGAAGTTCTATAAAATACAAACTAGATTCATTCTCCAAAAGTGGTTAATGAGTCTTGTTGTAAGTATTTTTCATAAATTCTTGCAGATTCAGGTACCCTTTTGTCTAAAACCTACTCCTATGCAAAAATCCAAAATTGGGACTAATTAGCTCAGAATGGTGAATAAGACCCACTAGGCCAAAAAGCTATAATTTTTAGCATTTTAGGACTCCTTATAGTCATCTTCAAGTTTCTAGGTGCACACTTATGATTTTACTATTTTATGTTCTATTTTATATGCATTTTTAGGTCATTTAATTCAAGTTTTCATCATATTAGGGTTTTCCTTTTAATATTGCATGTCATTGTCTTTTCCAACTTTAAACTTGGTGGTGACCCCCCCATTAATATCTAAAGATACCCTAGGATACCTTATTGTCAGATATCTTAATCTATTCTTCATTGGATTGAGATCTCTAAGGTATCCTTGAAAGTAGCAAGTGTGAAATTATAGGAACCCTATCCTTGCGCTCTATCGCCCCAAGCTGGGGTGGGTGTACTATTTTCATGACTTTAGATTTCAATGCCATAGAAAATATTGATCCATGGGTGTTTAAATTTTATGATGAATTGATGGAGATGCATGAGAAATATCACAGTGTGTTAGCTCAAGAACTGAGTGACTTCGATCTACCCTTGAATATGGCTATCCCCAATTTATTTGATGATGAAGGAAAGTTAAAGGAACAAATTGTTTGAAAAGATGAGATCACCTAGCATTTACCAGTGGCCCTTGAATGGGTGAATGATGAAGCAATGGTAGTATAAAATACTCATATGCAACTACAAAAAATATTTACATTAGAATTCGCCATGAGGGACATAATTAGTAAGGTAGATACATATTGCAAATAGAACTATATCGAGCATATTTCCAAAATTCACTTATTCATTGCTGGAGCATTGTAAGGGTTGAGGTTGCAAGGAATCAAAGTATATTATCATGAACATGGGTACCTCATGAAGAGTAACAAACTATAGTTTACCACAAGTGCCAAAAACCTCATTATTTCTTTTAATTACTTTTAGTTATGTTAACAAAAATGAATATGAAGAGACATTTCTATACATTTAGTGGCATGAAGCTTGTATGCTTCCCATATATAGAAGGGAAACCCAAGCCATGTTTGGGAATCATCACATACATATATATAGGAATAGGATAGAACATTAGTAACATTAATGTTTTCTATAAAAAATACAAGAACTTTTGATATGT
The DNA here is from genome assembly GCA_007258455.2 of Sequoia sempervirens. Taxonomy (NCBI): domain Eukaryota; kingdom Viridiplantae; phylum Streptophyta; class Pinopsida; order Cupressales; family Cupressaceae; genus Sequoia; species Sequoia sempervirens. The sequence continues at coordinate 39,861 of VDFB02040555.1, read as the reverse complement.
ATTGAATTATCTTTTGAACTAATATAATGGAGCAGAAAGTCTAAATTTGGTGTCCAATTTCTGGTGTTCAACTATTATGCCAATTTTAATTCATACATGTTATTTTCCTATCTTTGAAGTGGTTTGTCTATGTTATTTAAATTAAGTATATCAATATATATTTAACTTGTCAAGACACATTTGTTGTACTTGTGTGATTTCCTTGATTGGTTTCTATGGGAAGATAATTGAATTCCTTTCGAGAGTTAATCTTTAATAGGTTCCTTCCCAGGATTAAAGTCCTTTTAAACTTATTGTCTTAATTGATTTACTTCACATCAAAATTAAAATCCTTTCAAACTTCACAATAACTTAGGGGGATATCACTATGATCGATAAGAAGAGCCCAAATAACTAAAAAACTTACACATTTATAGAAGGTATAAACATCCAAAAGTTCCTAATAGTTAGAGTTAAGATGAGAAAGAGGATCCACATACCTTATATATCTCAACTCTATTAAGCCAGTAATTAGGCACTAGTAATATACATTTCTAGCAATACATCATACAAACCTTGTTCATACATTCATCTCTCAAAAAATTTATTGTAGGATTAGTTGTGATCCTTGCATCTATTTCACTTATACATGCCACTGTGAATAGATTTCCCAAGTTAAAGATCACATACATAACTTTTAAATATGCTCTATCATTAAGATACACCCACTTAGGTTTAGCAGAGCCTAAAGTGTAGGGGGTTCTCAAACACTTCAATTAACCTCATTTATTAGCCAAAATTGTTACCATATAGCTTGGAATCCTCTCAAGGTTTACAACTTGCATTTTTGGCACCTAACAAATTAATGACTCTACTGGGGAAAAACTTGAGAAAATCGAGTAGGAAACTATCCTGCCTTATAGAGTCATTAACACTTTTTAGATCAATTTTTTTAACCAGAAATTCACATTTTTGTAATTAGACCATCATATACTTGAGTAAGGAGACTCCGCTAGGATAAACCAATAACAATTTCATCTTGACCTTGAAACCCATCTCATTTTTCTACTTTTTTTAAAAAAGTAGGTGGCAACTCTACTGAATCTTTAAGATTAGTGTATGACTGATAATTTGAATATTAATCAGAAATATTAGATATGAGAAATCAAAGAATTACCATATCACCTAAAATGAATGGTAGAGGATCTATGCATAAAGGAAGTCCAAAGAGAAGTGATGGAAAATGGACAGAAAAAAGGGGTCAACTTCTCCAAAGGTTACTACCAATAGGGGTGGAACAACATCAAGTCAAATAAATCTTACACAAACTAACAACCATAATGATGAAAAAGATATATTAGAATAGCCTCTCATTATAGATAATGGTTTTATCCCTTTATATGGATCAAAATTCCAAAATGACAAAGGATATCCACCAAGGGATCACAATATTCACAACTTTTTGAATGATCCTTAGAAGATGAATGAGCTTGCAACACAATGGGAATATGAAAGGATACACAACCAAGAAGATTGTGATTATAGAATAGCACTTCAACATGGTGAAGAAAATCAATACCAACCAATAGAACAAATGGTATCTATAGATACTCATGATAATCCACAAAAGGACACATGAACTACTGAGGAGATACTACAGAATATACAAGAATAGACTAGGTTAGCTAGACCAAGGGTGGAAGAGGAATGAGCAAAGCAATAATTATTAGAGGTAGAGTATCAAAGTACATCTAGTAACTCAAAATATATACCATCCCACATATAGGGTATGCCAACACAAGTAACTTCTAAGGTTCGTACTAGAATACAGGTGTTCCAAAGTTTTCAAAGATACCTTGCCATGTAGTAGGAAATCAAAATAGGACCAATTATGTGTAGCATAATGTCCCACCACATAATTCACAACCAAAAAATATCTCCCAATCTATAACCAATACCTGACCACCTCTTGGCCAACAATATATCCCAACCCATCAACATCATGTACCTCAAAATGTCCAAGGCAATATGAAACCCTCACCAGAATGTACAACAATATATGCCTCATAATCAATGACCCTAGTACTATCCCAAACAACCTAATCAAAACCGCTATTTACAAGGACCCCCAAATGTAAATAGAGACAAACAACTAGATCTATCTAGACACCTGATATGTCCATATTCAATTAGCAATGATTTAAGAAATGCAATCTCAATTTTTTTTGGAAACAACGCTATCATAGCTAAAGAAAATATAAGGAATTTTAATGCATTTGTAGATGAATTTGATGTAGAATACGAAGATTTTCTCATGATTCTATCCATGATGTCTTTGGTTGAAGAAGCCAGGGATTGGTTTAACAACTTTCCTCATGCTTCAATCACTTCATCAACAAATTTCAGTAATCAATTCAGAGAACAATATGGAAATCAATGTGCCCTAGATTTTTCCATACATAAATTAATGAGTATCCAAAAACATCAAAATGAGTTTATTTTTTATTACAATCAAATATTCTCAAAAATATTCCAAAAAATATCATCTAAATAGAGGCCCGTAGATTTTATGGGTTTTTCCATTTATCTAAAAGCTTTTGACCCTAAACTAGATATGAGATAAAAAAAATAGATTCCCTAATAGCCTTGTTGAAGCCTAGAAAGCTTCTATACATATTGAGAATAACAGAAAAGTGGCATGCTTGATTAGCAAGAGAGATAACATCAAAATTCCATGAAACCCCAACAACTACCAAAATAGGCATGAAAAATAGTATAGAAATGAAAGACCAAGATTACATGAAATTCCTTGTAACACCAACTAGAAGGATGGTCGACCAATGGAAAATAATCAGAGACAAAATTTCAATAAAGACACCACTGACGCTTTGAAGAAACATGCAACACATGTGGTGGAAAATAGTCCATGGTGTTTAGTATGCAACCTTCCACATGCACCAGAATATTGCATAATAGCTCAATTCATACAAGATAATGAATGGTCTTATGATCAGGAGAGAAAAAATTATACAATAAATATGCTAGGGTAGGGAACTCATCAAATTGATGATGAGTACTCATCTTCTGAAGAAGGGTTCAAGTATGATGTCAGTTACCATAGATACAATGTCAACATGGGCTAGCAAGAAGTCTTCTTTGATCAAGAGGAATGGAGAAGAGACTACCTATGCATCTAAGAACACACCACAGTTCAAGTTAAGGACACCCACTAAAGAATAAAAAAGGGACTTTGCATTGGTTGTTGTGGCAAATGCCAAAAGTGGTAGCGACAACTTGAGGAATAAACCCATGGATGCAAATAAAGGAACACCTAGAGGTTTGTTTATAAAAGAAAAAAAGAATAAAGAAAATTCGTCAAATGACCAAAAGAAAGGGGAAAGATTAAAAAATATGAAAACTATACCAAAATAAACCACAAATATCAAATAGGAGAAAATAAGAATGATGTTAAAATACAAACTGAGGATAAGAAAGCCACTAAAATGGAGAAAATAGAGCAAGCAGTAATTACCCCTCATTTGATATTGCACAGGAATTGACTCAAATCAAGATGACAGTAGCATTAATGGAAATGATGAGAATAGATGAATACAAAGATATTGTTGTTAAACTAATTTCCAACGTACCCCACAAATAGAAGAACTAGAATAAAGATAAAAGAAATAAAGTAAACAATGTTGAACAAGGAACCAAAAATGCTAGATGTCTCTCTTGGTGATGCCTTACCAAAAATTCCCTCTCAAGTGGACCCATTTTACACCACACTATTGGTTAACATCAAGCTAGTAAAACATTGCATGATTGATTCAGGGGTTGCAATCAACATCATGCCAATGGCGGCTATGAAAGATTTAGGCCTATGTGTGAACAATACATATGGGAAATGCTATGAAATGGATAATAGGTCTATCTCAATGGTTGGATTCATATGGGATGTAGAGTTGAAGTTGGGAGCATACCTTGAGGAAACTTATAGAATTGATATCACCATGGTGGATACATTTCCCTATTATGGCATGTTATTATCTAAATAGTGGACTGTTGCAGTAGGGGGAAATGTTCAACTAAACCTATCATATGCAATGATACCAGATAATGGAAAAGAATTCAAGCTATATAGAGAGCCTAGATCTGAGCATGTTATACAACATTTTGACCCCAATCAAATAATTTTCTTATGTGATGTGGATCTTGGAAATTTCAGGGTTAAAAATTTGCAACCCAAAATGGAAAATATAGAACTGATTGACAAAGAAGCTCAACTCAATGATAAGGGTGTATGGAAAATGTATTTTGATGGGGAATGCAACAAAAGTGGGAATGGTTTAGGAATTTTTTTCATCTCACCTTTAGGCAATACATTCAAGTACTCATTCTAGTTAATATTTGAGTACACCAATAACAAAGCTGAATACAAATCATTGTTGTTAGGCTTGAATATTGCTACAATATATGGGATCAAGATGCTAATAGTCAATGTAGACTTTGATTTGATTGTCTCTTAGGTTAGAGGCAAATAACCAACAAAGAAAAAAAGACTAAAACAATATAGCAATGTAGTTTGGGACACCATTAAAATCTTTGATGCATTCTTGATAGACTAGATTGAATGATCTAAGAACATAATGGCAGATTTCTTAGCAAATCCGGCTCTGAAAAAAGATGACATCACATTAGAAGGAATAAAAAAAGTGGAATTTAAGACAAGTTCTGTGGTCCCAGATAACATATACAATAGGTGGGTATTCAATGATGATGATGATCTAATCCATTTTCTCCATTGTATTGATCAATATGAATCACAAAAATTAGACTTTAATTCTTTTGTTGAGGAGATAGATGGCACAAAAACTGTCTTCAAATAGGAAGTGTTACAACTTAAGACAAATAAGATTCCAAAAGGCCTTGTAGCATTGGAAAGGTTGTTTGATGGACATGATAGATTCAATTTGAAACCCATTCTTGTAAAGCATGAGGACATTGAAGATATTAACCTTGGATCAGAAATGGCTCCCAAAATGGTGTATATTGGCAAGAAGATCAACCCTACAGTTAGGGAAATGCTTATAGCTCTGCTTAGAAAATATAATCATGTTTTTTCTTGGTCATATGATGACCTCAAGGCATATATAGAAGACCTCTTTCAACATGAGATACCATTAAAACTTGATGCTAAACCATTTAGACAAAAATAGCAACCCATAAACCCTACATTAGCACCCAAAATGTAGGAGGAACTTATGAAGCCGAGAGATGGAGGCATTATCAAACCAATTAGACATTCCTTCTAGGTATCAAACCTTGTACCTATGAGAAAGAAAAATGGGGACATCAGGTTATGTGTCGATTTCAAGAATTTGAATATGGTGTTAGTCAAAGATAACTACCCCTACCAAATATGGAGGCAATGCTACAAAGATTCATAGGCTATGAGCTACTATCTATGATGGATTGCTTCTCAAGATATAACTAGGTAAAAGTCAAAGATTTGAAGTAGTACAAAAATACTTTCACCACACCCTGAGGTACATATGTTTATGTGAAAATTCCTTTTTGTCCCACCAATGCTAGGGAAACATTTTATAGGGCTATGGATTTAGCCTTTTCTGATCTGATGAATAGTATAATGGTAGTCTATCAAGATTATTTGACAACATTCTCCAAAAGCACCAAATATCATTGTGCACATTTAGAGAAAATTTCCATCAGAGCACTAGAATATGGCATCTCTCTAAACCTAAAGAAATGTCATTTTGTTATCACAAAAGGTAAACTATTAGGGAATATCATCTCAAAGGATGGAGTGTGGATTGATCTGGAATAGATAAAATCTATTGACATGATTCCCATTCCAAATACTATAAAGTCCATCTAATATTTCTTGGGGAAAATTAACTTTACTAAGAAATTTATCTCAAACTTTGTAGAGATTGTAAAACCAATCTCAAGAATGCTAAAGAAGGGTGAAAACATTGACTGGAAAGAGGAAGCCATTGATTCCTTTGTATCAATAAAAATGGCTATCAAGGAATCACCTATACTAAAGTCACCAGACTTTGACAATCCATTTTAGATATTCTCATTTGCATCATACCATACCATGGTAGTCGTAATACTGCAAAACAATGATGGACATGAGCAACCTATTTCATTCTTTAGAAAATCACTCGAGGGGGTCGAATTGAAAGATGACATCACTAAGAAACAAGCATACACTCTAGTGAAAGTTTTCAAAGCATTCAAACCTCACTTGAGGGGGGTAGAAGTGACTGCATATGTCCTAAGTGTTGTAGTGAAGGATGTTTTTCACAGAAAGAAGTGACTGGAAGGAGATGTTGATGGATAAATTGAATCTAGGAGTTTAACATTAATATTCAAATAAATAAGTTGGTAAGGGGAAAAGGACTAGCAAAAATAATGACTGAATCTAATTTGGAAGCAAGACATGTGTGCAATATGGAAAAGGAGGAAAATTAGGTATCATGTATCGAGCATACACAATGGTATACTAACATAGCATACTATCTCAAGCATATGGAATGCCTTGAAGGACTAAACAACAATCAAAGAAGGACCTTAAAGCTTCATGCCGCAAAATTTCTTTAGGAATAGAGATTTGTATTGGAAAAATGGGGATGGTATATTACTATTGTAATTCAATGAAACAAAAGAAAAACATATTTTGAAATAAATGTGTGAGGGTGTGTGTGGAGGGAATTATTCAAAAAAAATATTGCACATAAGGTACTTAGGGCTAGCTATTATTGGTCTAGGGTTTTCAATGATGCTTATAATTATGTAAGAAAGTGTGAAGCATGCAAAAAATACTTTGGTAAGATGAAGTACTAGGGGGCGTTACCATTGAGACCTATGCAGGATGAGGTTCCATTCCATCAATGGGAAATTGATTTTATAGGTGAGATTGTAGAAAAATCTAGTAGTGGAAATAAGTGGATCCTCATAGCCATCAATTACTTCACAAAGTGGATAGAGGCCATACCAACAAAACAGGCTACTAACATGGTTGTACAATGAATTTCCTACTAGAAAATATAATTACTAGATTTGGAGTCCCTGTGAGGTTGATAATAGACAATGACATGTGTTTTAGATCAGATGAATTCAAAAAAAATTGTGAATAATATGGTATAATAATCTCATATGCATCACCATACAATCCCCAAGCCAATGGATAGGAAAAATCTAGTAATAAGAGTATTACTAAAATAATCAGAAGAATGCTAGATAATAATAAAAATGCATGGGATTGTAAGTTAAGATTGGGAGTCTAGGCAGACAAAATCACAACAAAATAAGCTACTGGGAAGTCACTCTTTGAACTAGTATATGGAACTCAAGCTAGGATTCCCATGCAAAATCTCTTACCAGTCTATAAATTTATGTTACAAGAAGATATGGAAATTATTGAACCTATGGAAGATAGAATGGATGAGATCAAAAATCTAGCACAAGAATACAATCAAAAAATTCAATCACAGATGAAATACTTGTTTGATAAAAAGGAAAAGGACATAAAATTTGAGATTGGTGATATTATCGTTATGTGGAATGCAAGAAGTCAGCAAAAGGTAAAACATGGGAAGTTTGAAGCCTTGTGGCTAGGACAATTTGTTATTACAGATAAGTGTAGTAAGGAATCATACTATCTACAAAACATGATAGGAGAAAACCAATAATTTTTAGTGTATGGACAATTCTCGAAACATTTCTTTACTTAAGGAAAATTATTATTCCATGCATAGTAGTTTTAGGATTTATTTTTCTTATTTTTCCACCACCCCATAGTCTATGTCCTAGAGAATGACTCTAGATCCTTGCAATGACCTCACATTCATTCATCCCCAATCAAAGCTCCTATTAAGAATAGATAATCCACCCACAAAATTTCATAAAATCCATCTTCATGGAAGCATTTCATCACCTAGTCCATCATTTTTTAATGTTTATCCCTTAATTTTTTTTTCATATACTCACCATCTTAACAAAATGTATACTTCTCCACATACTCACACAACACCTAAGTCATGTCATTGAGACAATACCACATCGACATAACTCATTTTAAAGTCCCTTTAAAAAGTAGTGGAGTAGCTTGGTATGAATGTTATCGAAGTAATATTATGCCATCGAGCAGAGTCATCTTTGTTTCTCTTTGATGATCCTACTAAATCCTTATTGAGGATACCTAGGAATATAGAAGGATATTGTCTTTAGGTCTTCTTCATAAAATTGTGATACTAAGAAGGAAAAATAATTTCATTACCTTTGGCACAAGTTTAGGATAAGTTATACATTATTATTCAGGAAACAAAAAACATCTCTCAGACATAGTCCATCAATGTATCAAAGTAAAAACAAAGAATCTCAGAAAAACATCTCTTGTCAATAAGAAAAGTTTCATGGCTCCAATAATGAATGAGTTAAAGTAAAGTATCTAAGAAAAAGTGAAAAATAAAACACGCATAAAGCATCAGACAAAACATAGAATATGGAGATAAGAGTGTTGGAAGTCTTTTCAATATCATACAAGTAACAAGGTCCATCGAGGGAAAGGGTTTAGATTGGAGGAACAAATTATTGGGTATCTTCAATAAAAGCAACAAAATTTTCCATAATGATTAATAAAAGAGATCGAGTGGAGCATGGAAGATCGAAGTAAACTGGTTAATGGTCCCTTCGACAAAATAGAAAAGGAAAAGATCTTATTGGGAAAAAAGATACTTATGAATAATAGCCAAACACCCTTCCATCTGATAAAAACAAAGAGGTGAGCAAGTGAAACTAGGATCTCCATCTAAGGGAGAGATTTACATCGGTAGAACGAGAATATTGGTCCCCTCGATGTTGCTACAACATTTGGAATGATGAATTGAAGAACGCATCAGAGAGATAAGGGGACATCAAAGGAATTGTTTACAACTAATATCTTAGTAAGACATGCTGACATCAATATAAGGCCACATAATGTCCCCATGAAGTAAAGAAGATATCGGTGAGACCAAAAAAAATTTCATCCCAATGAAGCATGCATGTTGACAAGACAACAACATGACAAGAGGAAATTTTGGCAGAATTAATAATAGATCAATAGCTGATATTTAAAATAATTAATTCCTCACTCGAATGACATGAAATTACCATAAATGAACTAGAGCTAAGAACATTAAAACCAAGGGTCAAACACATTTAAAAATCAATTAGCAACTAAAAAAAAAGTGAAGGAGTGTAGCTAAGGATGAAACAGCTCCAAGTAGGGAAGGCATCCTCCAAATAAGTTCCTAGAAGCTTAAAACCAAAGTTTTGAAGTGAATACAGGTTGGTTCATATTATTCAAACTTGAAGTAGGGTTTTTTTCTATCGAATTATATAATGGAATCCACCTCTGAGAGCCCTAAAAATAAGTAAAAAAAGCTATATGAAATACACTTGAACCAGGACTTAATTGACCAGTTCCCTGGCATTGGGAAAAGGTCTAGAAAACATGCACAACTAAACCCTCAATCTGAAAAACTAGAAGAAAAAACAAAGAACGTAGGTAACACATGGACTACCACCAGAGTGTATGATTTGTTCATATATCATTATAGGAAAATGAACAGACACAGGCTAGTTTCAAACCCATGGAGGCTTAATTTAGGGAAATTGGTAGTACACAATTTTTTTATGAATGTTGAATTGATCAAATTATTGGCTGATAGATGCAACCATCAAAGCTATATGATTGAATTACTAGATGGATAATTTTTCTTGTTGATTACTAAGAGCTATATCTCCATGGTATTCCAACTTGACACTAGTCTTGATATGAAATTCAGAATTAGAGACCCCTTGAATGAATATCACAAATTGAGCACTAGTTATAAGAGATGGAAGTTGCCCTTACATAGGCCTTGAGAAGAAGGAGATAGGATCAAAGTGTTTTCAAATGAAGAAAACCCTCTATACTCTATGAATGGGTTTGAAGAATATTATCAGTATATGTATACTACTCTTTCTATCAAGTACTCAGCTTAGATGCCCCAGTATTTATGGAAATATGCCCAATGGTCATAGCAACCAATATACAAAGTCAAGATACTAGACCCCTAGATTGTACAAAATAGTTGGCTAATGAAATTCACAATGATCTCATTGCCATTAAAAATAAAAATGAAGGGTTTTGATTCAGAAACTACTCATTTTGTATGAATCTCCTTATGTATGAAGGGAAAAGCTTCAGAATATGGGATGAGTGATTGAGAATTAGAGACTTAGATAAGGATGGAAATATTATGCATGTCCAAATGTGGAAAATAGTTTGGGATAGTAGATGTATGAGATCATACTATATATACTTTGTAGAATACTTTGGAAAGCCCTTACAAAGAAGGTTCAATCACCCATGTGAAAACAACTTGTCACTTGAAGTACAAAGGTTTCTCAAGCCAAAGACAAACATGGAAGAGATTGGGAATCTATTCATATTTACCCCTTGTGGAAGATGAGCTAATAAGAAATATTGATAAGCAATATGCCACGAGAAAGAGAAATTTATGCAATAGGATCATGACAGTTGAGGCATGGAAAATGAACAATGGTTCTCCATACAAAGGATCCTTTATAGAAACTGAAGATCATATAAGAAGATTAGAGGCACTCATTTCACATGATCCAAAATTAACTAGGAACATGCCTCCTTATGTATTCATGAGGAGAGGAATTAAGGATGTTAAGGAAGCACAAGTTGAAAATGAAATTCCATTATGCCAAGCTTCTCCTCAAATTACACTTGATGCAAGTATTTCCATTGATACATCCATGGTAGAACAAGATGAAGCAGGGAGTGATGATGAGGAAGTACAAATAAGTGAGCCTACAATAGGTAACTATGAGTTCCCAACCGAGAGGAATATAGTTGTAATGGAATCACATCATGATATCTCTAATATTATAAGGTGTAAATCCAATAAAAATTTCATCTTCAATGATTCCTTTGACAATACTTCTAAGTTCAAAAAATTTGTCTATGAATATAAGGGAAAGTTGGTTAGAGAAAGAATTAAAAATGTTAGTCCAAAACAAGAATCATAAGACTTGAAATAATTGTAGAGGGAGATTGATAATGAAATGGAGGACATTACCCCATAGAAGGGGAGAGCTCTACTAGAAGAAGCTAGGGTCATGTTACTCCTTGGATGGGATATGAGTTCAGTTATTATTCTTCCATAGAAAAAAGGACACTTTTCATGAAATGAATTAATTAGTGATAAAATGGGCTTAATGAGGTCTTAATCTAGTGTTGTGAGGCATTTTATGTATCCACTATAGGTCTTGGACCCTTGCAAATTGAAAAACATTCTTTTATTGATGTCTTGTAAAGAATTTTTATGCTTTTCTAGACTTACTTAACCTATTTCTCCCTAATTGAACATTATAAAACATATTTAACTACATTATCACATCAATCTAGAAGGTTTTTAAATTAAACTTAATGATAAACTAGTGTTGTAATGTGTCTTCCACATTCACATTGGTTCTTGTACCTTCTTAAGCTATGTGGACCTCATTTTAATGTTGTGAAAGTGTATTTAATCACACTTTCACATTAATTTTTGTGTCCCAAGCCCTATTTGACATTTACATCATCAATATTAGTCCCATATTAACCCATATTGTGCATCTTGAGACCTAAATTGATCAAATTCCTAACAAGGTTGCATTTTACACCTTATTTCCTTATCTCTTGACATATGAGCAATCAAAATAGCCCTTATGGGATCCATTTTCCATGCATGGTGAATTAGTCCCATCCAAGTGGGACCCATTCACCATGTGTGGCGAATGAGTCCCATTTGGTTCAATTTTGACCTTTGAACGGGAAAAAAGTGAAATTTAAGTTTAAATTTGCTTCATGTAAGCCTGTGATGAGGTATTAACGGGTAAAATAGGTGAATTTCCTATAAAAGCACCTCTCTAAACTTATTTTTACATCCATTCATCCATTAACTCATTCACATCATTCATTCATCACCAATATTTCATCTCAAGTCAAGAAACCTAGGGTTTTATCATTGCAAGACATCAAGAAAGCTTCCTAAGACATCTAATGGTTGATTCTACATGTTATGCTATAGAATTTCAAGATCAATCATCATGGAAAGGTAATCAATTCCATTGTTGATTTTGGTTTAATTACCTAAAAGGGGTTTGACCAAGGCAAACCCCCATGCCCTAACATTCAAGATCTTTCGCTCTTGTCTTGTTTGTTTGTAGATTTAGGACTCGTAGAAGCTTGGAAATCATTGAAGATCAAGTTACAAACTCATTCAAGTCTTCTTCTCATTCAACAAGTCAAAATATCAATTAAATCTCATTTTCAGACTCATAAATTAGAGTTTCAGAAGTAGACACCTATAGGGCATCAAAGTGTAGATTGGAAGCTTTAGAATCCACCTTTGGAAATCTAGAAATTCATAGGTCAGTTTTTCAATTTTTACATTTTTAGATACCCTTTTGTCAGAAATGGCATCTGGTATAGTTTGGCACAACTGGGACTAATTCGCCCATAATGGTGAATGAATCCCTTTAGGCTTGAAAATCAACATCAGTTGTGTTTCAAAAGTAATTTTTAGTCTCTTTCAAGCTTTTAGGTGCACACTTCAAGTTTCATTCATTTCTAGTTCATTGTTGCATTACAAAATGTGTTTTCAAATATTTCATATTTCATTAGTTTTGCATGTTTAACCAATCAATTTCATTACTTTATAGCATATAGAACATCTCATTAAGCATAAAAACATCATACACAACATAATTTGAATGTACCTACCTAGCATTTTTGGCCTAAGCTCTCTCCTTTTAGGTGGAAAACCCTAGAAGAGTTAGAGAGTACATTGGAGCCAAAAATCTATGGTTCATTTTAGTGAACCTTCTTTTTGAACATCTTATTTTCTGATTTTGGGTCCATTTTCATCCTAATCCTAGCTTGCATTGAATTTTCATTAGAGTTGCATTGGTTAATTTGCATCTAGGGTTTCAAATTTTTGCATTAGAAACAAGTGCATTTACCTTGCATTTTTGCATACAATTTCCTTAAAAATCTCTAAAATTCTACATATTCATCTTAGGTCTGCATTTAACAACATTAAACACATCAAAACTTCTAAATTTTTTGTAAAAAAAACTAGTACTGGGACTCATTCGCCATACTGGGCGAATCAGTCCCTATCTAGATTTTTAACTATCTCTTATTGCATCAGAAGCCTCATTTTTGTGCTTCCTAAGCCTCCTAGTATCATATAGTATAAGTCTATAAAGTTTATGGAACATTTATTTTATACATCTAGCTCAAAACTATCATTTTAGATTCCTCATTTTTCAAATCACTTCATTTGTAAACACCATTCGATTTGAAAATGCTTCCATTTCTAAAATTTTGCATAACTTTTATAAAAAGTAATTTTCACTTTTGCAGACACAATGTTTCTACTCATGAAGCTTTGCATTAGTTTGATAAAATTGATTTTCATTCTTGCATGTACAGTTGTTTGCATTTTTCAAATCTTGCATAGATTAGATAAGAATGTTGTGTATCTTTGCATATACATTCTTCATTTTCCTAAAACATTGTATGAAGCAGTTACATGTGCTTTTCATTGTTATTCAAATAATGCTTATACCCTACATATATATTTGTGTTAAGAAACATTTCCTATTCCCTCCCTATGAGAGTGTTTTAGTGAAAGGGACTACAACTTGGGCCATTCCTAACAATCATACTTGTTCTTCTCATAATATCTCTCCTCTTGGTGATGAAGATATTTTAGTAGAACAATGAATTAATGAGAGTTTTGAGAATCCTAGTTGTTTCTATCCTTTTACCTCTCTTAGTGGAAAAAAATTCACAACCAACATAACACAACCTTAGATGATCATGACAACAACATTTGTTCTTCCTCTAGTATCTCTCGTAGTTGTGCAATAGATGCATTGATGTTAGACAACACAATCAATGAAGGTCATGCATATCTTAGTTTTCCCCCTAAACCTAGGGAAACCCCTCTTGAAAAACAATCTTCACCCATCAATCATTCCCCTAATTGTGATGAAGTCCTTTTAGAAGAACCAACCTATGAATTTCACAAACATTTGGATTGTTGGTCTCCTAAAACACTCCTAGGGAGAATCTCATGGTGCACAAACATATGAACATTGACACATATCCTTCAACCACTAAACCTTCCCTAGATGAGGGTGCTCAAGTGGCATTAGAATCCCCTTCACCAACATATCATGCCAATCAAGACAAAAAAAATTAGGTTATGACAACACAAGTGGGATCTCCTTTAATTAGTGAGATTTCCAAATCAATTTCCATTAGTGAAAAACACAAAAAAATTAGAGATGTCTTGAAATCCATAATGCAATCTACTCATAACAATGTTTTGAAGCCACTAAGTTGTAACTTAGTAACTTAAACATCTAGGGGACCACTTGACACTCCTACACCATTACCTTTTCCTTAGAACGTTCCTAGTGTTGAAGATCTTAAAAAGACGCCTACTAATATATCTAACATTGAAACTTCTCTTTCATGAAATGTTGGAAATACAAAAGGAAGAGATCCAATCTTACATAAAAATGAATCATGTAACATCCTCCCCTAATCCTATATAATCCACCCAGTTAGCAATCACATTCCCTAAACATGAATTACCCCCACTTGAGATTCAACACAAAAATGATCCCTTGATGATAAAGGTGATCATTAAGGAAACTCTAGTTAGGCACACTCTCATCAATAATGGATCACAAATTAATATTTGTATCATGGACCTCCTACACAAACTTGGCATGGACAACATAGCTCATTCAACTTAATGATGTTCATATTTGTGGCTTTGAAAATTTTCATAGGAAACCACTTGGGATAATCACATTATCTATTGAGGTTGGACTTGTTGTGTTGCTTACCTCTATTCATATCATGCAAGAACCCCTTCCATACAATCTTATCCTAGAGAGACCATGGATTCATTCTATGAAACGAGTCCCATCTACCCTTCACCATGTCATGAAGTTTGAATACAATAACAAGATATACATGATTGATGCAGATGAGCAAAGCTATGATTCAACTAATCACAACACTTCCAACTCCCCTAATATTTTCATTCCTAGATAAAAACTTGACCCTATAGTCGTTAATGTTAACTCTTCACCTACAAAAAAACTCTTTTGTGATAATTGGGGGTTATTAGATTCTACCCATCCTTCCCATAATATTTCCACAATCTCACCCTCATGTTCTAAAGTGTCATATACAAACGATTCATTTTCAAACACAATTTCTAGTAGTGATTGAAGTTTCACACCTACCTTTACAGGAGAGTGTGCAATATCCCAATCTCCACCCAAACAACCTTGTGTTCCAATCATGTCACTTGGAATATTGTTATAATCTTCCTCCTACACATGGATGCAATGACCACATGAACAAAACCAACATATCATACTTATCTCCACTCTTATCCAAGACTTTGCATAACAATAACATTCAACCTCTCAAGGAGTGTGCTGATCTTCCTTATGTGGGAGAACCTAGTTCCTTCCCTTGATACTCACTTTGATCCATTCTAGGCTTACCTCTTTCCTGCACTAAGTGGTGGAAAGGGGTTCGATAGCCTTGTCCTCGTATGCCACTTATCATTGTCTCTTTGACTAGTTGTTAACCTTTCATGAATGTATAAGAGCAATCTTGGAATGTGGACGGCATGTCTTAAGATTGACTTGCATGTGACATATTACCATTTCTTCATGACGTAGCTTATCAAAAACATGTGACTTGGCATAGGGCTTTCTGAGTAACCTCTCATGTCTTCTTCTCCCTTCTTCTACTTTAAATCAATTTCTCATAGAACCCGTGCTCGCAACCACTTTAAAGTGGGGGCATACATCACCACTCACATTTCATTGTGCAATTTATTTCTTCTTGTGATGCATCCTTTTCTTGGTGGAGTCATTAGGCTTGATCCCATCTAAGAGCATGATACTTCTTTTGACTTATCCTCTTTTGGAGACATTGAGAATGATGTTCCCTAAGATGAGACCTTTCACGAACTAAGAAAAATCCCTTTGAACAATCTTTACACTATTTTTCATTAATAATTTCTTCCTTTGTGGTGCCTTACTAAAGTTATTAGGAGGTATAAATTTGGTATGGTTGAGTGGGAAGCCCATCTAGTGGCATGACTTTTCCCCATTGCCACCTTTGTGTTTGTGATTTCATACCAACTAGCATATGCATTTCATGTTTTGGGATTTCTCACCCTATGGACAACCAAAATTTGTATGGCCCTAGAGTGAGTATACTTTTGGCCTTCTCACCCAATGAACAACCAAGAAGTTCCATGTTCCCAAAATGAGTACACATTTCTTTTTAAGAAAACAAGCCTAGATCTCATCCACAACTAGTTGGACAAATGATCGAAGCTTGATCTACTTTTTTATTTTAATCTTTCTCATTCTTTCCATTGCATGATTTTGTATCTTGATAGTTTGAATTAGGATCTTAGATCCTGGGGGATTGACTACCTTCTTGATCTCTGTCATTCTTTGTCATCTACATTGTACACTCAGATCTCTCTTGAATGTTTACTTTAGTGTGAGTTTGAAGCAAGTTCATCCTCTCACTAAAGTGGGGGCTAAATGTGTCAGAAAAAAGGACCCTTTTCTTGACATGAATTAATTTATGATAAAATGGGCTTAATGAGGTCTTAATATAGTGTTTTTAAGGTGTTTTATGCATTCACACTAGGTATTGGAACCTTGCAAATTGAAAAACATGCTTTTATCAATGTATTGTAAAGGTGTTGTACAATATTGCAAAGGACTTTCACACTTTTCTAGACTTAATTAACCTATTTCTTCATAATTTAACATTATCAAACATATTTAATTACATTATCACATCAATCTAGAAGGTTTTTAAATTAAAATTAATGATAAACTAGTGTTGTAATGTGTCTTGCACATTCACATTGGTTCTTGCACCTTCTTAAGCTATGTGAAGCTCATTTTAACATTGTAAAAGTGTATTTAATCACACTTTCACATTGATTTTTGTGTCCCAAGCCCTATTTGACATTTACATCATGACTAATAGTCCCATATTAACCCATATTATGCATCTCGAGGCCTAAATTGATCAAATACCTGACAAGGTTGCATTTTAGATCTTATTTCCTTATCTATTGGCATCTGAGTAGTCAAAATATCCCCTGTGGGACCCATTCATCATGCATGGTGAATCAGTCCCATCCAAGTGGGACCCATTTTCCATGTGTGGCGAATGAGTCCCATTTGGCTCAATTTTGACCTTTGAGTAGGAAAAAAGTGAAATTTAAGTTTAATTTTGCTTCATGTTGGCCTGCAATGAGGTATTAACAAGTAAAATAGGTGAATTTTTTATAAAATATCCTCTCTAAACTAATATTTACATCCATTCATCCATTCAATCATTCACATCATTCATTCATCACCAATATTTTATCTCAAGTCAAGCAACCTAGGGTTTTATCATTGCAAGACATCAAGAAAGCTTCCTAAGACATCCAAGGGCTGATTTTACATGTTATGCTACAAAATTTCAAGATCAATCATCATGGAAAGGTAATAAATTCCATTTTTTCATGTCTCATTACTTTCTTTCATCATTTTTGATTAATTACCTAAAAGGGGTTCGACCAAGGCAAACCCCCATGCCCTAACATTCAACACCTTTCTCTCTTGTCTTGTTTGTTTGTAGAGTTAAGACTCTTGGAAGCTCATAAATCATTGAATATCAATTTTTAAAGTTGTTCAAGTCTTCTTCTCATTCAAAAAGTCAAAATATCAATGAAATCTCATTTTCAGATCCATAAATCAGAGTTTCAGAAGCAGACACCTGTAGGGCATCAAAGTGTAGATCAGAATCTTCAGAATCCACCTTTGAAAATCTAGAAATTCAAAATTGGACTCATTCACCATGAGTGGTGAATAAGTCATACTCTAAGGTTAGTTTTTTTATTTGTACATTTTTAGATACACTTTTGTCAGAAACGTGCTTTGGTACAGTTTGGCAGAACTGGGATTGATTTTCCCAAAATGGTGAATGAGTCCCTCTAGGCCTTAAAATTAACATCAACAGTATTTTAGAAGCAATTTCTAGTCTCCTTCAAGCCTTCAGGTGAACACTTCAAGTTTCATTCATTTATGTTAAGCTTTGCATTCATTTCTAGTTCATTGTTGCATTACATAATGTGTTTTCAAAAATTTGATATTTCATTAGTTTTGCATGTTTAATCAGTCAATTTCATTACTTTATTGCATATAGAACATATCATTTAGGCATAATAACATCATGCATTACATAATTGGAATGAACTGTTTAGCATTTTTGGCCTATCTCTCTCCTTTTACATGAAAAACCCTAGAAGAGTTAGAGAGGACATTGGCACCAAAAATATATGGTTTAATTATATTTGATAATTTCAAGATAATCTAGGACAAAAACTTGTAACTAAGCCTAGAAGGGGTAGATAAAGTATGCACCGAATTAGGTTTCAATCCAAACAATGCAACATTGTTGATATGTACTTTATATCCACCCAACCAAAGGGCTTTGGTCATCAATGATCCCAATAAAGAATTTGGCCATCTCTTTGTGCAACTGGTGGAGGAAACTAATCTTGTGAAAACTATAGACCTAAATGTTAATGTGGTCAAATACACCAAAGCACAAATTGAAAGATTAGTGAAGAATAATAAGATGTATATGATCGAAAATGAAAAATTGAGACAAGAGATTGCTAGCCACAAGGAAAAGTTGTCATCCCCTTCCGACATGTACTCCCCATAGTTAGAGGGTAATGACACTGTGATAGGGCTAATGGCTGAGAAAATTTATTGGAAAAAAAAAAAGTGAATTGGCTCAAAGGAAGAACGATAAGTTAGAAACAAAGATAAAAGAATATCCAATTCAAGATGGCATCAAAGCTACTAACTAGGAGATTTGATAAGATGATAAGGAAATTTGATAAATTTTTGGTGATCCACAATAGGACATATGTTTCCTATCAGAAAAATAAGAATTTGTGCCTTAGAATGATGGAGAAAGGGAAGAGTTGAATTCCAAAGAAAATTTTGATCCACATGTGTTTAAAGTTTATTATGAATTAATGGATATGCATGAGAAATATTGTAATGTGTTAGCTCAAGAACTCGGTGACTTTAATCTACCCTTGGCTATGGCTATCCCTAATTTCTTCAATGATGAAGTGAAGTTGAAGGAACAAATTGTTTGGAAAGATGAGATCACCCAATATCTACCAATGGCCCTTGAAAAGGTGAATGATGAAGCAATTGTGGTAGAAAATACTCATATGCAACTAGAACAAATATTTTCTTTAGAATTCACCATGGAGAACATAATTAGCAATGCAGATACATATGGAAACCAAAATTATATCAAGCATCTTTCCAAAATTCACTTATTCATTTCTCGAGTGGTGTAAGGGTTGAGGTCACTATTGGAACCATAATTCAACCCCAAATTTTATTTAATTTTAACCACATTAGTATGACCACTCTATTTTACACCATATTCATCCATCCTCAAAACCATCATTTCTATAAAAATAAGCTTGAAATATTATAACTATAGTCCCCCTAACCCATACCAATAAAAATAATTATCATTCAAAATCACCCCCCACAGTCGTTGCCTTAATTCCACTACTGGGAACCCATCTCTCCAAAATAATACCATTTAGAGGAGAGTTTCATTGCAATCTCCTCGAAAAAGTGATAATCAAGCTAGCGCAAAAATATTAGTGATACCACCATGCTTCAAAGTGATATACTTAGATGTCTCTCTTACAACCCGAAAAGAAATATCTTCAAGAGACTTGGGTATCTCGAAGTGAAAAGTCATCTTGTCTCTCCAAAAAAATATAGTACAAAGAAACATTGATATTCTAAGGGTGTTGAATCATTTTTTCATTCAAGAAATAGAAAAGAGTCTCTTAGACATTAAAGATTATTATATGATAAATAATGGACAACTGGAAAATTCAAGCAATTTCAAAGAGACATCAATTTATCGATCTAAGAAATGAATAAGTCTCTTCGAAACTACAAGAACAGTTAAGAATAAAATATCAAAGAGACAAAATTATGTCAGGAGGACATTAAAAAAAGTCTCTTCAATCTCCTGACAATAGGAATGCGGCAGTAAGGACATACTTTCAAGGAGAGTATCGGACATCAAAGAGAGGTAATGACAAGTCTCTTCAAAAATATAAAATGAAAAGTAAAAGACAAGGGATATCAGAGGGAGAAACTCACATTAAGAAGAAATAAGTAAAGGTCTCTCCAAAGCATCGATAAATGAAATAATATTGGTATGTTGAAGATATATAGGCTTATCGAAGGGAGATGGTCATAGGTCTCACCAAAATTTTGATAATGAAAATGGAAAGAAGGAAAAGTAGTAGAAGCCTGAGATAAAGTTGTCAGATAGACTTTATGGTATTGAAGAGAAACACTCAAATGTCTCTTCGAAACTTTGAAAAGGAATCAAAGGGAAAACACATATTAGAGGGAGAAAAGGATATCGGTGAGAAGATATTCAAAGTATCTTTGATGTAACTAAATATTTTCTCACCCAATTGACATGACTCATGAAGCTTTCATAGAAATAATTGATATGAATACTACCATTGATTAGAAATGTGGCACAAGTGTCATTTATGACCAAGAGTTGATGTAAGTGTGCTAAAATTTTGATATATCTTGCTTTTAACATCTTGAAATCTCATTGAATTGAAGCTAAAAATTGAGGACACAGAGTTGAACAATAGCGAGCAATTCAGAAAAGATGGCATTGCTTCTATTAAGTACTCGAGACTCGGCTAAAGATATTTTATTGAAGTTTGTTGGAAGTATAGTAAAGATATGGTTTTAAACATGGAAAGAACACAAAAGAAACCCAAAGTGTAAAGACAATTAATTGAGACTAGGCCACTAAATCAATATTTAATTGAACAATGCCCTAGTTTTGAGCCAAAGTCTACGAGGACAACCCAATTAAACCCCTCAAGTGAGAAATTGGAAGATAAACATAAGAACCTGGGAGATGTGTGGACTCCATAGTGAGGGTGCAACTTGTTTATATATCATTATAGAAAGAAATACAGGCACATACTTGTATCAAACCCATGGAACATGAACTTATTAAGCCTTGTGATGCCCAATGTATTCATCAATGTGGAATTGATTAATGTGATAGAAAAAAACTAAAACCCTAATACAAGGTCAATTCATTCTCACAATGGCTCATAGTTTATCCTCATGACAAGAGATTATATTTCTATGGTCTTTCAATTAGATACATCTAGAAAAACACCACTGAGGATAAGGCATCTTTTGAAAGAGTATCAAACCATGGACACAACCTACAAGAGATGGAAATTACCTTTTCATAGACCTAGGGATGCAAGAAACCAACTTAAAAGATACTCTAGTGATGAGAAACCCCCATTTTCTATGCATTTATTTGAGGAGTACTACCAATATACCTATTAGTAAGTTGGTCAGGTCCTAGACATAGATGCTCCTATTGCAATGGTCGTAGCTCCCATGGTTTAGTAGAATATTTCTAGAGCTAATATGCTAGGTCATATGATTATGCAGAGGACTTATCTAATTTCATTAATACCTCACTTGCTTCTATCAAAAACAATAGTGATGCTATCAATTTCAAACAATACTCCCTACTCATGCACATGATATTGTATCAAGGGGAAGCAATTAGCATGTGGGGAGAGAAGTTGAGGATTAAATATTTCAATAATGATGAAAACTTGAGTCTAGTCCAAATGTTGACCACTATATGGGACAATAGATATGGGAAGTCCCACTATTTTTATTTTGAGGAGTATTTTTAAACCCCTATATAGATTGCTTGGCCATAATTGTGATTACAACTTGTCTCTAAAGATACAAAGATTCCTTAGACCTAAGGAGAAAAACCCTGGAGGGAAGGTCACCCACAACTAAGTGGATTTGTGTGTATATGAATATTGCACTATAATAAGAGTCTATGGATTTGAGGCAGCTCCATTCCTTCTGTCTAGAATGGTGCCTAATAGGGTTGGATACTTGGAAATTGTGAGGCAATTGTCCTATTCAGTCTATACGCATCTCAAGAGCTATGGAGGAAAATCTCTTGTTCCTTCTAATTTTGTTTTAATGACTTCACCATCATTTCTAATAAAGAGTATGATTCAATTAGTATTAAAATAGATTACTATAGCATGCCACTAAGAGATAAAAGGGAGAAGTTTGACCCGAAATTTTTTATTCATAATGCCAAGATGACACAAAAATTGAAAAGATATAAACATGTGTTTTTCATAGGTTATGCTATTATAAACTATGATGAGACTCAGGAAATGATGAGAAAGGTTGCATACAATACGACAGTGATGGAAGTTGCTTTTGCATGAAGAATAGTTCACCAAGGAAACACAACTTGTAGCTTTTGAGAAAAGGAGAGGTGTTTGTTCAAGATGACAATCTGAAGACATAAGACCCTTGAGTCACTTATCACCACACCCAACTCCAAATGTCAGCTTCTCAGCTAACACTCCTATCATAGTTGAGAATGACATTGAGGAAGAGGATGAGGTCACATAGATTATTGCCCCTACCATTCCCAGTATAAACACCACCAAAAAGTAGTGTGATCACCTTTAAGGCCTCTAACAAACTATCTAATGTTGTAACACATCATGCAAGCTAGGAGTTCATTGTAGACAATGACTTTTTCAAACTTTTGAATTTAAGACTTTCATTTATGAATAGAAGGGAAGAGTGATAAGAGAAAATATAAAAGAGATTATCCCTAAGCAAGAAGATATCTTTAAAGAGCTTCAAGATGAAGTTGATAAGGAAATGGACATCACCCATGAGAGAGGAAGAGATTTTCTACAAGAAGTGAGGGTTGTGCTTCTTTCAGGGTAGGATATTAGCTCAGCCATAGTCTTTGATAGTTTCATGATGAGAGAAAAAAAAACTTTGTAGTTAACATATGATTCAAGTGATAATATCTACATTAGATCAAGGTATAATCCTAACAATACCACTTTGCAAATTTGTGCCCTTTACCCACCAGGGAAGAGGCCTTCTCTAATTGATAATCCTCATCAAGTCTTTGGTCACCTTTTAGTGCAAAGAGTAGGGGATACAAACCCCATCAAGATAGCTGAACTAAATGTAAATGTTACTAAGTTTACAATGGATTGGATTGAGAAATTAATTAGAGATAATAGGGGGTTGATTGATGAAAATGAAAGATTAAAGCAAGATGTAATCAATTACAAACATAAATTTCCTTCCTCTTTAGGTTTTTACTCACAACTAGTGGAATGTGAAAAGAGAGTGCTTGAAGTAATGTCTAAAACTACATGTTGGAAGCACAAATACGAAATAATTTGGAAAAAAATAGGAGGAATTAAAGAAATAATTAAAAACTACTACATTTGAGATGGTATCAAAATTGGTCTACAAAATATTTACTAAGATCTTTGAGAATACCAACAAGGTTTGGATTATCCATAGTAAGACATTTGGATGTTTCCAAGAGCATGGTAGATTAGGCAATAGAATGAAGTAGAGGCACAAATAAAATCCAAAGGGGTTGGTAGTGAACATATTCTTTAGGAGTACCAAGAGTTGGTTAAAATGCATGATCATTTCCACAATGTACTTACATAGGAACTGAGTGACTTCAACCAGTCATTGAGTATGGCCATTCTAGGATTCTTTGATGAAGGATAATTGAAGGATTAGGATTAATGGAATGATTAAACCTCTTAATATTTTTCAATGGCTCTAGATGAAGTTAAGGATGAAGTAGAGGTGCTAGAAAAAACACATGTACAATTGGGATGGATCTTTCATCTGGAGTTTGTAATGAAAGATTTCATTAGTAATGCAAAAACTTATGCAAAATCAAGATATATTGAACACTTATCAAAGATCAATTTGTTTATTGCATGGGAAAAATGAGGAATATAGGGTAATGAAGTCTCATAGTTTCTAGTGCACTATCACGGAGTATGGACCTTGAAAAAATCTTCAGTGATCACAGGTTCCTGTTGAAGATTAATAGATCATGGTGCATCTACCTACAAACTTCTAAGATTTTATGTTTATGTTTAATGAAATTTTTTAACATTTTAGTTATCAAGCAACGTGACTTTTTGTAAAAGGCCTAAAGCTTGTTAATTCCTACATATAAAATGGGAAACCAAGGCTTGGGAAAGTATATAGAATAGGATTTACAATAGTAGTATTATAAGTAAATTATTTTCACATAAAAGAAGAATTTCATATATAATTTTCAACATTTTGAAGTAATACAAGAATGGAGGAAAATACTTAATTAATTTCCCAACACTGGTGTCGATTGTTTATTGTTATTATCTGATTATTTGGTTGTCTCCAACTTACTACTTCCATATTATTTAAGTTGATGTGTCAGAACTCAATTTATCATAACACATTGGTTGTTCTTGTTTGCTTTGATTAATTGGTTTCATTCAAAGAATTAAATATCCTTTTAATAAGATCACAATAATTTGTAAGTTCTATTTGGATCGATAAGAAGATTCATATAATCACTAAAATTGTCATACTATCTCCAACTTGGTTTTATCTTTTTATTCAAATTAGAAATTCATTCTTATTTATTAGTGCACTTTTTTTTTGGTGTGATTTAATTGACTAGTTCCTCTAATGGATTAAAATTCACTATCGATTAGTCACAATAACCTGATAAGAACCACTCGGATCGATAAGAAGATTCTGATAATTAAATTCTTGGATGTTTACACAAGGTGTAAATAGCCACAAGTTCTAAATAGTTTGAATTATATCCAGTAACACATCATTCACCTCTTGAATCTATTAGCCCAGTAGTAGTAGGCACTAGTCTCACTCATCTCATTTTAAAATCCCATAAAATCTCATTTACACCTTCATATTTAAAGTCTAGCATTAGGAGTAGGAGTAGTAAACAACCCTTCATCTATCCCACACTTCATGCCATTGTGGGTGGATACTCAAAAACTGATTAATACACACATCTTGCTCAAATATACTTCAATCAATAAGGTCTACCTACCTAGGTTCAATAGAGTCTGAAGTGTAGAGATTCATCAACCATATAGGTTAACTATGTTCGTTAGTTCAAAAACATTATAATTTTGATCATAGGGCCTGACATCCTCTTAGGATTTACAACCTACCTTTTTGAGACCTAACATATTGGTGACTCTATTGGGGACAAGTAGAAACAATCCAGGAGAAGACTGACCTACCTCATAGATTCATTCCCCTTTTGGTTCCATTTCCAAATCAGAAACCCTTGTCCATATAGCTACACCTTCATTACATTTAAAGAGACTCCACTAGGATAACCAATAAGTATCACATCAAGATCTTCACATTTCTGGCTTTGACCAAAGCAGGTGGAAAATCTATTCAAAGTCCTTGAAATCATTGCATGACTGATATGTTCAACATCATATCAAAGAGATTGGACCAAAAACATCAGAGAATCACAATATCACACAAAATGGGTGGTAGAATATTTGTGCTTAAAGGAATTCCAAATAAAAATGATAATAGATGGATTGATAAGAAGAGGCCAATACATCCAAAGGTCAATAAAAATAGAGGATAAGCAACATCAAGTTATCCAAGGGTTACATAGGACCATGTTGATAAAAAATATACAATAGAACATCCCTTGTCTATGTATAATACCTTTGGTCCTCTAGGTGGATCAGAACTTCATACTGATAAAGAATGTCCATGAAGGAGCCATAATACTCTACACTCAACTAGACTCTAATGACTTTTTGGCACAACTTCAACATGAAAGAATAAAAAATCAAGAGGAATATGATTACAAAATGAGTCTCCAAAATATTGAGGAAACTCAATGGGAGCCAATAAGACAAAAGGTGCCCACAAAGACTCATAATCCTCCTCAAGAAGACACATGCATCTCTAAGGAAGTACAACAACAAATACAAGATTACGAAGAGAAAATTAGGTTGGCCAAACTTAGGGAAAAGGAGGATCAACTAAAGCAGGAGTGGCAAGAAATACAATCTCAAAACATAAAAAACAACTTAAAGTATATACCGCCCCATAAGCAAGGTGGGAACATAACCACAAGTAATCTCCAAAGCTCACAACAGGATACAGGTATCCAAAAAAGGACACCTTGCAATATGGCAAGAAATTTCAATCACACCACTTACATTATAGAAAAGCGTATCACCACAAGGCTCACAACCATAAAATACCAACACCACATCCCAATTCATGACCAATACTTACCCACCTCCTAGCCAATAGTATGCCCCATCCCACCAACAATATGTACCTCAACCTAATATGTATAGCAATATGTACTCCCACCAAAACATCCAACAGAATGTACATCAACCTCAACATGGATTTCAATACTACCCTAACAACCCTAACCAAAACCCTATTCACAAGGACTCCCAAATTTGTATAGACAATTGGACTTATTCGAATATCCAACATGCACAAATCCAATTGGCAATGATTTGAAAAATGTTGTCCCTAAGTTCTGAAGAAACAATGCAGTCACAACCAAAGAAAACATAAAAAAAATTAATGCATTTGTACATGAACTTGGTATAGGATATGAATAATTTCTCATGAGGATATTTATGATGTCCCTAACTGAAGAAGCTAGAGATTGGTTTAACACCCTACCTGATGCCTCAATTACTTCTTTAGTAGACTTTAAAAATCAATTCATAGAGCAGTATGGAAATCATTATGCCCCAAAGTTTTCCCTATAGGAATTAATGAGTATCCAAAAACATAAAAACAAATCCTTTTTTATTTAAATCAAGGTTTTTCTAAAATAAACAACAAAATACCACATGGGTCTAAACTAACAGACTCTACGGCTCTATCCAATTATATAAAAACATTTGATTGAAAAACTAGATGTGAGCTTAGGAAAAAACCTCTTGATACCCTAGAAAATGCCCAGAAAGTTGCTATAAATATTAAGAATAATAGAAAAGTTACGTGCATGAATAATAAAAGAAATAACAATAGAATCCTACAAAATCCCAACAACTACCAAAGTAGGCAAGAAAATCAATATAGGAATGAAAGGAAAAAATTATATGACATGTCATACAACACCAATTGGAAGGATGGGAGGCCAATTGATAACAATTACAAACAAAACTTGAAATATACCCTAGATCCTTTGAAGAAAAATGAATCACACATGGTGGAAAGTAAACCATGGTGTTTGGCATGTGATAGGCCCCATGCACTATAATACTATGTAGTGGCTCAAACATTAAAAGAGAGTGAATGGTACCAAGAACAAAATAGAGATGATCATACCATAAATATGTTGGGATGAGGCCCTCATCAAACTAATGATGGATACTCATGTTCTAAGGGTATGAGTATGATGTTAGTAATCAAAGGTACAATGTTAATTTGGGACATGAAGTGTTCTCTAATCCAGAAGAGGATAAAGAAGAAACTAATTATGCATATCATACGACACCATAGTTCCAATTAAGAACACTAATAGAGGAAGAAAAGAGAGCTATTATTGCAAAAGTTGTGGCAACAACTAAAAGGAATGGTTACAACTTGAGAAATAGACCCATAGATGCAGGGTAGGGGACCCCTAGAATCTTGTTTGTAAAAAAATAGAAGCACCAAGAGAATTCCTCAAATGACCACAAGAAAGATGAGATGAGAAAACCCCAGAAAAACACACCAAAAGAGGCCATAAATGTTGAATCAAAGAAAGTTTGAGATAATGTTAAAAATAAAGTCAAAGGTAAAAGGACTACCAAGATAGAGAAGGTAGAGCAGGGAATCACTGCCCCCTCATTTGATATTTCCCAAGCATTTACCAAAATCAGGATGACAGTGCCATTAATGGAGATGATGAAGATAGATGAATATAGGGATACTACCCTCAAGTTAATTTCCAACAAATCCCACAAGTAGTAGAATCAAAACAAGGAAAATAACAATAAAGTTAACATTGTGGAACAAGAAACCACAAAGATTCCAAAGGTTTACTTTAGTGACACCCTTACAAAGAATACCTCTCAAGTGGATCCATTCTACACCACCCTATTGATCAACAAAAATTTGATGAAAAACTACATGATTGACTTAGGGGCAACAATCAATATCATGCCTATGGATGTCATGAAAAAATTACACTTTTGGGTAAATTCTACGTATGGAAAATGTCATGCCATGGATAATAGGTCAGCCCCACTGACCATAGTAATATGGGATGTAGAGTTGAAACTAGCATTGTACCCTGAGGCAACATACAAAACTAATATCATTGTGGTGGATATTCCTCCCTGTTATGAAATGTTGCTATCTAGACAATGGATTGTAGTAGTAGGTGGAAACATCCAATTAGACCGATCATACACCACCATACCAATGAATGGGAGAGGATTCAAGCTCTATAGAGAACCTAGATCAGAATGTGTCATAGAAAATTTTGATCTTAACCATATAAAGTATTTCTCCAATGTAGATCTTGGGAATTTTAGGATCAAAAAATCACAACCAGAACTACAAAACATAGAACCAATTAGTAGAGAAGCCCAACATGATGATACTATTATATGGCAGATGTTTTTTGATGGGACATGTAGTAAAAATTGAAATGGAGCTAGGATAGTGTTTATTTCTCCCTTTGGAAAGACACTCAAATGTTCATTCCTATTGATATTTGAATGTACCAACAATATAGCTGAATATGAAGCACTACTGCTAGGTTTGAACATTTCTACAAGACATGGGATTAAGTTGTTGGTAGTTTATGGAGATTATGAGTTGATTGTCTCTCATCTCAAAGAAAATCAAGAGATTAAAAAATATAAAAATGTGGACTGGGACTCTATTGAATTATTTGATGCATTCTCAATAGACTGGATTAAAAATTCTAAGAACATAATGGAAGATTTCTCAGATAAAATGACTCTCAAATAAAATGATATTACATTAGCAAGAATTCCTGAAGTTGAATTCAAAAAAATACCAACCATCCTAGATAATATATACAACTAGTAGGTGTTCAATGATGATGAAGATCTGATTAAGTTCCTCCACTGTATTGATCAATATGAGTCTCAAGAGATAGAATTCATTGCATTTGTTGAAAAGTTAGATGGAAAAGAAATAGTCTTTGGGTAGGAAATGGTAGAGCTCAAAACCAACAAGATCCCAAAAGGACTTGTGACCTTAGAAAGAGTATTTCATAGACATCACAAGTTCAATCTAAATCCTACACCTATTAGAAAGGATGATGTTGAAGAAATTAATCTTGGAACAAAACTTTCCCCCAAGTAAGATTATTATAATGCTTCTCTGAAAGTACAAACATGTTTTTTCCTAGTTGTATGATGACCTCAAAGCATATAGAGAAGATTTCTTTCAACATGAGATTCCATTAATGCTTGATGCTAAACCTTTTAGGAAAAATAAGCAACCCATAAACCCTACTATCACATCGAAGATGCAAGAAGAGCCTATGAAGTTAATGGATGGAGGAATCATTAAACCAATTGAGTATTCATCCTTGATATCTAACTTGGTACCCTTGAGAAAGAAGAATGGAGATATAAGACTCTATGTAGAGTTTAGAAATCTAAACATGGCATCACTTAAAGACAACTACCCTTTGTCAAACATGGAGGCAATGTTGCAGAGAGTGACTAGATGTGAGCTTCTATCCATGATGGACAACTTCATAGGATATAACTAGGTAAAACTCAAGGATTCAAAGTATTATAAAACTTCTTTCACCACACCTTGGGGAACATACGTCTATGTAAGAATACCTTTTGGTCTTAGCAATGTTGGAGCAACATTTCAAAGAGCCATGGATGTGGCCTTTGTGAACTTGATCAATGCTATAATGGTGGTATATCAAGATGACTTGAAAGAATATTCTAAGAAGGTTGAGGATAATTATACACATTTGGAGAAGATATTTATTATAGCTTGAGAATACAACATCTCCCTAAACCCAAAAAAGTGTCATTTTGCTATCAGAGAGGGAAAATTATTAGGGTATATTATCTCAAAGGATGAAGTGTGAATTTTTCTAGAAAGGGTGGAATCCATTGAAAAAATCCCTATCCCTAAGACTATGAAAGCTATTAATTCCTTCTTTGGACAAATCAACTTTGTTCAAAGATTTATTTCCAACTTTGAAAAAATTCTGAAACTAATGTCAAAGATGCTAAAAAAGGGAGCAAAAATTGATTGGACAGAGGAAACCATTGATGCTTTTTTTTTCAATTAAAAGAGCTATCAAAGAAGTTCTTGTACTAAAATCCATAGAATTTGAAAAAAAACATTCTAGATATTCTTCTTTTCATCATTCCACACCATAGTAATCGTGATGTTACAAAAGAACAGTGATGGATATGAACAACCAATTTCATTCTTCAGTAAGTCATTACAAGGAGTAGAGTTGAAGTATGACATCAATGAGAAGTAGGCTTACACCCTAGTAAAATTAATTAAGTCATTTAGTCCTTATTTGGTGGAGGAAAAATTAATTTCTTGTGTACCAAATATTGCAGTGAAAGATGTTTTTTCATAGACAAGGGTGACTGGGAGAAGGTGTCACTAGATTAACCATATCCAAGAATTCAACATCAACATCCAAATTACTAAATTGGCAAGAGGGAAGGGACTAGAAAAGTTGATGGCTGAATCAAACCTAGAAGTTGGAAAAAATTTCACTACATAAGAGGAAGAAACTCGGGTATCAAGCATGGAAAACACAAAATGGTACATGGACATTGCATACTACCTTAAACACCTTAAATTCTCAGAAGGATTGAATGATAACCAAAGGAGAACATTAAAGTTTGATGCATCAAGATATGTCTTCATGAATGGAGATTTGTATTGGAAGAACAAAGATGGTGTGTTGTTGTTATGCCTAGATGAAACACAAGAAAAATATGCCACGAAGGAAATGCGTGATGGTGTATGGGGAGCACATTTTTCAACAAAGACTATAGCACACAAGATACTACGAGCTAGTTATTATTGGCATAGGGTGTTTAATGATCCATATAGTTATATAAGAAATTTTGAAGCATTCTAGAGATTCTTTGGTAAACTACAATATCAAGGAGCATTTCCATTAAGACTTATGCAGGTGGAGGATCCATTCCATCAATGGGGAATTAATTTTATAGGTGAGATTGTTGATAAATCTAGTAGTGGGCATAAGTAGATCCTAGTAGCTACTAACTACTTCACAAAATGGGTAGAATCCATACCAAAAAAGTAGGCTACTAGTAAGGTTGTAATAAATTTCCTATTGGAAAACATCATCACTAAATTTGGAGTTCCCGTAAGGCTGATAACAGATAATGGTATGTGTTTTAGATCAAAGGAATTCAAAAGGTTCTATGAATCATATGGCATAATGGTTTCATATGCTCCCCATATCACCCCCAAGCAAATGGTAAGGCTGATTCCAGTAATAAAATTATTATGTAGATAATCAATAGGATGTTGGACACTAATAGAAAGACATGGGACTATAAGATGAGACTAGTAGTTTGGGAAGACAAGATCACAATAAAAAAGGCTACTGGAAAGTCTCTCTTTGAACTAGTAAATGGGACCCAAGCTAGGATGCCTTTACAAAACCTTTTACCAGTATACAATTTTATATTATAGGAGTAGTTAGACATCTCAAAACATATGGAGAATAGAATGGAACAATTAGTAGAACTAAATGAAGTTAGGCATCTAGCACAAAAGTACAATCAAAAATTGTTGTCATAGATGAAATGCCTATTTGTTAGGAGATCCAAAGAAAGAAAGTTTTAAATAGGGGGTATGGTTCTCATGTGGAATGCCAAGGGGAATTTGAGTCCTTATGGCTTGTACCATTTATCATCACTAACAAGTGTGGGGAAGACTCATACTATTTGAAAAACATGGCAAGAGAAAGTCAAGAATTTCCAATGCATGGACAATGCTTGAAGCATTTCTTTTCTTAAATAAATTTTATTCCATGCACCATATTTTAGGACCCCTTTTCTTTTCTTTTACCACCTCACCCATGGTTTGCATCCCATAGTAACTCTAAATTATTGCAATGAACTCATGGTCATTCATCCCCAATCGGATCCAGTGTTGGAACCAAAATTCAACCCCAAAATTTCATCAACTTTAGCCACCTTATTGTGACCACTCTATTTTACACCATATGCATCCATCCTCAAAACCATCATTTCTATATAAATAAGGTTGGAATATTATAACTATAGTCCCCATAACCCATTCTAATAAAAATCATTATCATTCAAAATCCCCCCCCATAATTGTTGCCTTAAGTATACTACTACGAACCCATTTCACCAGAACAATTCTATTTCGAGGAGAGTTTCATTGCAATCTCCTTGAAAAATTGATAATGAATCTGACACAAAATATTCATGAGACCACCATGCTTTGAAGAGATATACTCATATGTCTCTCTGATAGCCTTAAAATAAATATCTTGAAGAGACTTGGGTATCTCAAAGTGAAAAGTCATCTTGTCTCTTTGAAAAAATATCGTACAAAGAAACATTGATATTCTAAGGGTGTTGAATCATTTTTGCATTCAAGAAACAAAAAAAAATATCAGACATTAAAATTATTATATAATAAATAATGAACAATAGGAAAATTCAAGTAATTTCGAAGAGATCAATTTATTGGGCTAAGAAATGAAGAATTTTGTTTGACACCAAAAGAACAGCTGAGAATGAAATATCAAAGAGACAAAATTGTGTTGAGATAACATTGAAAAAAGTCTCTTCGATCTCTTAACAACAGGAACATGGAAGTAAGGAAATAATTTTGAGGAGACTATGGGACATCAAAGAGAGGTAATGACAAGTCTCTTCAAAACTCTAAAATGAAAAGTGAAAGAAAAAGGATATCAAAAAGAGAAACTAAAATTAGGAAGACATAAATAAAGGTCTCTCTAAATCACTAATAAATGAAAGAATATTGATATGTAGAAGAGCATATTCTTATCAAAGGGAGATGGTCATAGGTCTCATCAAAATTCTGATAATGAAAATGGAAAGAAGGAAAAGTAGTAGAATCTCGAGGTAAAGTTGTCAGAGAGACTTTATGGTATTAAAGAGAAACACTCAAATTTCTCTTCGAAAATATAAAAAGGAATCAAAAGGAAATCAGAGGGAAAGTAGGATATTGATGATAGTATAGTCAAAGTCTCTTTGACATAGTGAAATGATTTCTCACCTAGTTGATATGACCGATGAAGCTTTCAGAGAGATAACTAACATTAATGGTATCATTCATTAGAAAGGTGGAACAGGTGTCACTTATGAACCAAAGTTGATGTAAATGTGCTAAAATCTTGATATATCTTGCTCATAAGATCTTGAAATCTCATTGAATTAAAGCTGAAAATTGAGGATGCAAAGCTGAGAGATAGTGAGCAATTCAAAAATGACAACATTGCTTCAAGTAAGTACAATAAGAGTCTATGGATTTGAGGCATCTCCATTCCTTCTCCCTAGAATAGTGCCTGATAGGGTTGCATACTTGGAAATTGTGAGGCAATTGGCCTCTCTAGACTATATATGCATCTCAAGATCTATGGAAGATAGTCTCTCATGCCTTCTACTTTATATTTCAGTAACTACACCATCATTTCTAATAAATGGTATGATTCAATTGGAATTAAAATAGATTACTATGGCATTCTAGTAGGAGATAAAAGGGAGAATTTTGGCCTTGAACATTTTATTTGTAATGCTATGATGATAGAAAAATTGAAAAGATATGAACGTGTTTTTTGTAGATGATGTTATTAGAAGATGTGATGAGACTTAGGAAATGATGAGAAAGGCTACATACAATAGGATAGTGATGGAAGAAGCATGGAGAAAGGGCCATGACCCATCATACATAGATACCTTTCATAAAATATTAGATCCTATGGAAATAGTTGAGTAGTTGCTTTTGCATGAAGAAGATTTGACCAAGGTCATACAACTTGTAGCTTTTGAGAAAAGGAGAGGTGCTTGTTCATGAAGACAAGTTGAAGACATTAGACCCTTGAGTCACTTATCACCACACCCAACTCCAAATGTTAGGTTCTCAGCTAACACTCCTATCATAGTTGAGGATGACATTGAGGAA
Organism: Sequoia sempervirens; assembly: GCA_007258455.2. NCBI lineage: Eukaryota > Viridiplantae > Streptophyta > Pinopsida > Cupressales > Cupressaceae > Sequoia > Sequoia sempervirens. Next base: position 5,502 of record VDFB02040555.1, on the reverse strand, counting down.
GAGGATGATGTCACATAGATTATTGCTCCTACCATTCCCCAATATGAAACACCACCAAAAATGAGTGTGATCACCTTTGAGGCCTCTACAAAACTATCTAATGATGTAAGACATCATGTGAGCTAGGAGTTCATTGTAGACGATACCTTTGTTCAAAATCTTGAATTTAAGACTTTCATTTATGAATACAAGGGAAGAATGATAAGAGAAAAGATAAAAAAGATTAGCCCTAAGCAAGAAGTAGATGCCTTAAAAGAGCTTTAAGATGAAGTTGATATGGAAATGGAAATCACCCCTAAGAGAGGAAGAAAGTATCTACAAGAAGGAGAGTTTATGCTTCTTCTAGGGTAGGATATTAGTTCATCCATAATCTTTGACAGTTTCATGAAGAGAGAAAACAAAACTTTGTAGCTAACAGATGATGCTAGTGACAAGATCTACACTAGATTAGGGTATAATATTGACAATACCACTTTGTATATTCAAGCCCTTTACCCACCAGGGAAGAGGCCTTCTCTAATTGATAATCTTAGTGAAGTCTTTGGTCACTTTTTAGTGCAAAGAGTATGGGATATAGACCTCATCAAGATAGTTGAACTATATATAAATGTTGCTAAATCTACCAAGGCTCAAATTGAGGAATTAATCAGATATAATAGGGGGATGACCAATGAAAGTGAAAGATTGAAGCGAGATGTAATCAATTATAGAGATAAATTACATTCCTCTTCAGGTCTTTACTCACTACTAGTGTAATATGAAAGAAGAGTGCTTGAAGCAATGTATGAAACTACATATTGGAAGTCAAAATATGAAATAATCCAAAAAAATAGGAGGAATTAAAGAAAGAATGAAAAACTACTACATTCAGGGTGGTATCATAATTGGTCTACAAAAGATTCACTAAGATGTTTGAGAAATACCAACAAGGTATGGATTATCCACAGTAAGACATTTGTAGCTTTCCAAGAGCCTAGTAGACTAGGTAGAATAATGAAGGAAGTAGAGGTACAAATAAAATCCAAATGAATTGGTAATGAACATGTGCTTCAGGAGTACCAAGAGTTGGTAAAAATGCATGATGATTTCCACAATATACTTATGTAGGAACTAAGTGACTTCAACCAGCCGTTGAGTATGGCCCTTCCAAGCTTCTTTGATGAAGGATAATTGAAGGATTGGGATGTGTGGAAATATGAAATATCTTAGTATCTAGCAATGGCTCTAGATGAAGTCAATGATGAAGAGGAGGTGCCAGAAAAAATACATGTACAATTGGGATGGATCTTTGATCTAGAGTATGCAATGAAAGATGTCATCAAAAATGCATAAAATTATGATAATAGGGACATATTGAACACTTATTAAAGATAAATCTATTTATTTCATGCACGGAATGAGGAATATAGGGTAATGAAGTCTCACAGTGTCAGGTGCACTATCACAGAGTGCAAACCTTGAATAGATCTTCAATGATCATGTGTGCCTATTGAAGATTAACGGATCATGGTGCATCTACCTATGAACTTCTAAGATTGCATGTTTAAGTTTAATGAAGTTTTTAACATTTTATTTATCAAGCAACATGACTTTTTTAAAAGGCCTGAAGCTTATTGCTTCCTATATATAAACTGGGAAACCAAGGCCTGAGGAAAATACATAGAATAGGATTATTACAATAGTAGTATTAGAGGTATATTATTTTCACATAAAAGAAGACTTTCATATATAATGTTCATCATTTTCAGGTAATACAATAATGGAGGAAGATAATTAATGTCCCAACACTGGTGTCAATTGTTTGTTGTTATTATCCAGTTATTTGGCTTTCTCTAACTTACCGCTTCCATATTATTTAAGTTGATGTGTCAAAACTCAATTTATAAGAATGGATTTGTTGTTCTTGTGTGGTTTCATTAATTGGTTTCTTTCAAAGAGTTGAATATCCTTTTAATAAGATCATAGTAATTTGGAAGTGTTATTTGGATCAATAAGAAGAGTCATATAATCACTAAAATTTTCATACTGTCTCTAACATTGTTTTATCTTGTTATTCAAATTAGAAATCCATTTTTATTTGTCAGAGCACATTTATTGTTTTTGTGAGATTTAATTGACTAGTTCCTCTAAAGGATTAAATTTCACCATCGATTAATCATAGTAACCACATAAGAACCACTTGGATCAATAAGAAGAGTTTGATAATTACATTCTTGCATATTTAGACAAGGTGTAAACAACCACAAATTTCAAATAGTCTTAATTGTATCTAGTAAGTAGGTCACACATCATTCACCTCTTGAATCCATTATCCCAATAGTAGTAGTCACTAGCCTTACCCATCTCATTTTAAATATCATATAATCTCATTTATACCTTCATATTTAAATTTCATCATTAGGAGTAGGAGTAGTAAACAACCCTTCATCTATCCCACACTTTATGTCATTTTGGAAAGATACTCAAAACTTGATTAAGTCACACATCTTGCTCAAGTCTACTTCAATCATTAAGCTCCACTCACCTAGGTTCAACAAAGCCTAAAGTGCAAAGAGTCATCAACCATATAGGTTAACTTTGCTCGTTAGTTCAAAAAAAAATTAAGTTTGATCATAGAGCCTGTCATCCTCTTAGGATTTACAACATGCATTTTTGAGACCTAATAGTCACAAGGCATCAAAGTACATTATCATGAAAGAATGGCTTTGAATAGAGCTTAAGTGATCATAGGCACCTCACAAAGAGTGACAGACTATAGTGTACCACAAGTGCCAAAAACCTCATTATTTCCTTTAATTATTCTTAGTTATGTTAACAAAAACACATATGAAGAGACACATCTATACATGTAGTGGCCCACAGCTTGTATGCTTCGAATATATATAAAGGAAACCAGGGCCACATTTGGGAATCATCACATACATTGATATAGGAATAGGATAGATCATCAATAACAATACTATTTTCTATAAAAAAATACAAGAAGTTTTGATATGTATCGAATTACCTTTTGAAGTAATATAATGGAGGAGAAAGTTTGAATTTGGTGGTCCATTTTTTGGTGTTCAGCTATTATGTCAATTTTAATTCATACATGTTATTTGGATGTCTTCGAAGTGGTTTTTCTATGTTATTAAAATTAAGTATATCAATATATATTTAACTTGTCAAGAAACATTTATTGTTCTTGTCTGATATCCTTGATTGTTTTCTATGGGAAGAGAATTAAATTCATTTTGAGAGGTCATCTTTAATAGGTTTCTTCCCAAGATTAAATTCATTTTAAACTAATTTTATTAATTGGTTTCCTTCACATCAAAATTAAAATCCTTTCAAACTTCACAGTAACTTAGGGGAATATCACTAGGATTGATAAGAAGAGCCCAAATAACTGACAAAATTGCATATTTATACAAGGTATAAATATCCAAAAGTGTTGAACAATTAGAGTTAAGATAAGAAAGAGGATCCACATACCATATATATTCTTGACTCCATTAACCAAATAGGATAAGGCACTAGTCATATTTATTTCAAGCAATACATCATACAAACCTTGTTCATAATTCAGCTCTCAAAACATTTATAGTAGGATTAGTTTTCAACCTTGCATCTATTTCACTTATGCATGCCACTATGAATAAATTTCCCAAGTTTAGAAAAGCCTAAAGTGTAGGGGGTTCTCAAACACTTCAATTAACCTTGTTCATTAGCCAAAAACATTACCAAAGAGCTTGTCATCCTCTCAAATTTTGCAACCTATGTTTTTGACACCTAGCAGGGCCTTCCGAAAAGGTCACCCATTCCAATAGTATTCCAAGTCAAGTGCACTTATTAATTGATTTTAACCCAATGTTAAACCAACTTCTCTTTCTAGCCTATTTTAAAAATGTTGAAAATGGTTTTATGTATGAAACATCCATTATAGCATCACTTTTACTCATCAATTGATAATTATGAGGTATTTCATATAATGTATTAAATTGTGATATTGTCGTCAGATTTCAAATCTATAGTTTTTTATTCAAACTTATTGACCCATGTTTCACAAGTAGTGGTCCCCATGAACTCATCTAGCATGAGAAAGCATGGTGTGCTTAGAACTCATTGCATTTAGTTGGTTCTCAAATAATTAAAGCATTAGTTTGTCCCCAAAGGTCACCCATCTTAGTACTACTTAGCTTAGATACACTTAACTTGGAGCATCTTGAGAGGTTAAGCGCACTTTTCCTTCATAACCCATTTATAAAACCTTCAAAGAATATTAATTTTTATGGAAAAAATATAGATACCCTTTATCTCGTCAATTGATAAGTAGGAGGTAATTTCAAGAACATTTCAAATAGTGATATTGCTAAGAGGAATTAGCTATGTAGTTTTCAAGTCAAATTGATTCATTTTTTATGACTATTCCTTCACATGAGCCCATATCTCATGAGAATGAATAGTCCACTTAGCACTCTTTGCATCTAGGGAATGCTCATAGATGTGAATTATTAGGCCTTTCCAAGAGGTCACCCATCCCAATATTACTCCAACTCAAGTACAATTAACTACAAATTTCCCCCCAAGGTTAAGTCCAATTAGATTTCTACCAAATTCTAAAAAATTCAACATATTTTGTGCCCTATGAACCATTCATTATAGATCGCCTTTAGCTCATCAATTGATAAGTAGGAGGTATTTCAAAGAATGTGTTAAATTATGGTATTTTCTATTAGGATTCAATTGTGTTGTTTTTAAGTCAAACTCATTCACCCATGTTTCATAAATAGTTTTCCACATGAACCCATCTCTCATGAGAATGAATGGTTCACTTAGAATTCATTTCATCTAGGTTATCCTCATAAAGGTGAATCATTGGGGTCTATTGAGATATCACCCATTCTATTACTACTAAAACTCAAGCACAATTAAGCATGGGGTTTCCACAAAATGTAAAGCCACTTCACTTGCTACAACATTTGTAAAACCTTCAACAAGTGTTATGCATTCTGAACCATTTGTTATATATATACCCTTTATCTTATTAATTCATAATTAGGAGGCATTTTCAATAGTGTATTTGATTCAAATTATATATTTTTGAGGATAAACCTAGGTAGGATTTGAGTCAAATTCATTAACCTATGTTTCATATACACAATGCTTCACATGATTCCATCTCTCATGATAATGAATGGTTCACTTAGCACTTATTTCATCTAGGTTATGCTCACTGAGATAAAGCATTAGGCCTTCTTGAGAGGTCAATTTTCCTAGTACTACTCCAACTCAAGTACACTTAACCATGAATATTCCCCAATGTTTAAGATCACCTAGCTTGGTATCCCACTTAGTAAAAAATAGCTTATGTTATACCTTATGAACCTTTCACTGTAGATCCCTTCTAGCTCATCAATTGATAAGTAGGAGGAACTTTCCATAACATGCCAAATTATGTTATTACTATTAGGATTAAACTATACATTCTTTTAGTTAAACTCATTGATCTATGTTTCA